>CAUYQU010027789.1:0-27104 GCA_963574635.1 Cheracebus regulus
TTCTTCCAGGGTTTTATAGTTTCAGTTTTACATGTAAGTCTTTAATCCATTTTGAGTCAGTTTTTGCATGTGGTGAAAGGAAGGGGTCCAATTTCATTCTTCTGCATATGGCTAGTCAGTCATTCCGGAACCATTTACAGAATAAGGAATCCTTTCCCAACTGTTTATTGTTGTCGTCTTTATCAATGGTCACAAGATTGTAGGTGTGTGGCTTCATTTCTGGGTTCTCTAACTTGTTCCCGTGATCTGTGTATCTATTTATGTAACAGTAACATACTGTATTGGTTACTGCAGCCTTGTAGTATAGTTTGAAGTTGGGTAGTGTGATGACTGTGATTATTCTTTTTGCTTAAAATAGTTTTATTTGTGATCTTTTTTAGTTCCATGAGAAATTTAGAATAGTTTTTTATAGTTCTGTGAAGAATGTCACTGGTAATTTAATAGAAATAGCATTGAATCTGTTAATTACTTTGGGCAGTATTCTTCCTATCTTTCTATTCATGAGCACGGAATGATTTTCCACTTGTTTCTGTCATCTCTGATTTCTTTCAGTAGTGTTTTGTATTTCTCATTATAGCGATCTTTTGGCTCCCTGTTTAGCTGTATTCCCAGATATTTTATTCTTCTTGTGGATACTGTGAATGGGGTTACATTCTTAATTTGGCTCTCCACTTGGACGTTTTTGGTGTATAAAAATCCTATGGATTTAGATACATTGATTTCATATCCTCAAACTTTGTGGAAGTAGTGTATTAGATCTAGGAGCCTTTGGGTAGAGACTATGGAGTTTTCTAGGTATAGAATCATATTGTCTGTAAAGACTGACAGTTTAGCTTATTCTCTTCCCATTTAGATGCCTTTTAATTTCTTTTCTTGCTGTATTACTCTGCCTAAGACTTATAATACTATGTTGAATAGAAGTGGTGAGAGAAGGCATCCTTGTTTTGTTCCAGTTCTCAAAAGAAATGGTTCTAGCTTTTGCACATTCACTATAATGTTGACTGTGGGCTTATTATACATAGCTCTTTATTGTTTTGAGGTATGTTCCTTCAATGCCTAGTTTGTAGAGGGATTTTACATAAAAGAAATTTGAATTTTATCAAAAGCGTTTTCTAAATGTATTAAAATGATCACTTGGTTTTTGTTTTTAGTTTTGTTTATGTGATAAATCACATTTACTGATTTGCATATGTTGAACCAGGCTTCCTTCCTAGGAATAAAGCCTACTTGATCATGATGGATTAGCTTTTTGATGCGTTGTTGGATTTGATTTGTTAGTATTTTGCTGAGGATTTCTGCACCTATGTTCATCAAAGATATTGGCCTGAAATTCTCTTTGTCATTTCTTTGCTGGGTTTTGGCATCAGAATGGTACCAGCCTTATAGAATGACTTAGAGAGGAGTGTTTCTTTAATTTTTGGAATTGTTTCAAGTACGATTGGTACCAGGTCTTCTTTACATGTCTGGTAGAATTTGACTTGAATCTTTCTGGTCCTAGGATTTTTCTGGTTGTTAGACTTTTTATTATTGATTCAATTTCAGAACTCATTATTAGTCTATTCGGGATTTTAACATCTTCCTGGTTCAAACTTGGGAGATTCTGTCTTTACAGGAATTTATCCATTTCATCAAGATTTTGTAGTTTGTGTGCATAGAGGTGTTTGTAGTAGTCTCTCAGGCTTCTTTGTATTTCTGTGGGGTTCATAGCAATGTCTCCATAGTTATTTCTGATTGTATTCATTTGCATCTCATCTTTTTTCTTTATTAGTTTAGCTAGAAGTCTATCAATCTTATTTATTCTTTCAAAAAACCAATTTTGAATTTTTTTTTTTTTTTGGTCTTTTGTAGGGTTCTTCATGTCTCAATTTCCTTTGGTTAAGCTCTGATTTTGGTTATTTCTTTTAGTCTGGTAGCTTTGGGGTTGATTTGCTCCAGTTTCTCTAGCTGTGATATTAGGTTTTAATTTGAGATCTTTCTAATTTCTTGATTTGGACATTTAGTGCTGTCAACTTTGTTCTTAACACTGCTTTAGCTGCATTCCAAAAATTCTGGTACATTCTTTGTTTTTATGGGTTTCAAAAAAGTCTTGATTTCTGTTCTAATTTCATTGTTTACCCAAAAGCCATTCAGAAGAAGATTGTTTTTCATGTAATCATATGTTTTCGAGATATCTTCTTGGTATTGATTACTATTTTTATTGTGCTGTGGTCTGAGAGTAGTGGATATGATTTCAGGTTTTTAAAAAATCTGTTGAGAATTGCCTTGTGACTGAGTATGTGGTGAATTTCAGAGTACAGTCTATATGCACATAAGAAGAATGTGTATTATATTGCTGTTTGATAGAGTGTTCTGTTGATGTTTGTTAAGTCCATTTAGTCAAGTGTTGCGTTTGGGTTTTAAATATATTTCCTAGTTTTCTGCCTCAATGATCTGTCTAATACTTTCAGTGGGGTGTTAAAGTCTTCCAGTATTATTGTGTAGTTATATAAGTCTCTTTGTAAGTCTAAGAACTTGTTTTACAAATCTGAGTGCTTCAGTGTTGAGTGCATATATGTTTAGGATAGCTAAGTAATCTTGTTGAATTGAACCCTTTATCATTATATAATACCCTTCTTTATCCTTTTGGATTGATGTTGGTTTAAGTTCTGTTTTGTTTTCTAAAATAGGAATAGCAAACCCTGCCTTTTTTATTTGTTTATTTGTTTTCAATTTGCTTGATAGGTTTTCACCCGTCTCTTTACTTTGAGCCTATGGGTGTTATTGCACGTGAGACGGGTTTCTTGAAGACAGCATACAGTTGTGCATTGGTGGGGTAATGTCAAAGGGCCATGGAACTTAAGTGAAAAAAACTTGTGGTGGTCAAAGCTGGAACAATTTTAGCAGCAAAATAAATAAAATAATGGAGGGGAAGAGATGAATCTATTTTGAAGAGGATTACAAATAAATTAATACTCTACCCTCAAGGAAGAAAAATAAACTCCCTACTTCTTAAGTGTAAGCTGTTTATAATGACTTCCTTGTAATGAGTACAGGAAAGAAAAGAATAAAAAGAGTAACTTCAAAAACCTGAGAAAGACAGCATTATTCAGATGATCAAAGTCAATATCAAGAGTAATAAACAGATTGACAATGTATATGCTTGATACAGTGTAACAAATATGGCCCCTTAACTGTGGACTTCCTCTTGAAAACCACCCATAATCCCAGTATGATCATGAGAAAAACATGAGATAAATTTCAAGAGAAAGGTATTCTGCAAAATCTATGACCAGTTTACCTCAAAAAAGGCCTGCAGACCACAAGGTCAAAAAATAGAGACCATCCTGGCCAACATGGTGAAACCCCATCTCTACTAAAAAATACAAAAACAAATGAGCTGGGCATGGTGGTGCATGCCTCTAGTCCCAGCAACTAGGGAGGCTGAGGCAGGAGGATGACTTGAACCAGGGAGGTGGAGGGTGCAGTGAGCCAAGATCGTGCCACTGTACTTCAGCCTGATGACAAAGCAAGTCTCAAATAAATAAATAAATTGTCATGGTCCAAAACAAGCAAAGTCAAAGAAACTGCTATAGCTAAGAAGAATAATGACTGACTTCTAAATGCAATATGCTATACTGAATGGAACCTTGGAACAGAAAAATACATTAGGTAGAAAAAAAGAAAATTTGAATAAATGACATTAAGCTTTAAAAAACATGGTAATACATTATTAGTTGCACGAATAAAGTATTTTCTTCAGCCAAAAATATATGTTTTCTATTATCATCATCAAATACATTTGTTTTTTGACTGTAATAAAGTTAAATAATGATGAAGAGAGAGAATTATAATGAAGTGGCATCCTTGTCTGGGATAAATACCTGGGGTTGGTCCTCTGGTGCCAACAGAGACACACACACATGGAATGGCTTAAGGAGCAGAAAGTTTACAGGCAGAAGAAAGGAGAGAGTAGAGCAGCTCTCTCTCTAGAAAGAGAGATGTCCAAAAGAGAAAAGCTAGCCAGTGGCAGACTGCACCAGATTTTGTAGGCAGGCTTGAGGAGGCAGTATCTGATTTACATAGGGCCCAGAGATTAGTTTAAGCAGGGGTGCTGTTTACATAGCGCAGTGGGGAAGGCTGGTTGCCCCACCCTAATACTGTCATGGAAATGAACCTCCTACTTGGCCAGTGCCATCTTGTCTGCTCCTTACTGTACAGTGACTTGCAAAGAGAAGAGATGATGGAGCCGTCACTTTGAGCATGCCTATTCCCAGGTAACTTTTTCCTATTGGCACAACTGTGGGCATTCACCTGTGCAAGCTTCCAGCTTGCTGGTCTGTGTCTGCAGCTTGATTTTACAGGCGGCTCTTTGTTCAAAAAGAAAATGATTTGAGGGCTGCTTTTTGTTAAAAGGAAAACCTTACTGAGGACTTCCTTACCCCCACTATCTGCCTAAATAATTTCTTTTAAACTCCTATATCAATAACTTTCAGTGAAGTCATTCGTTTTGTTGTCATTAAATATATTCATTTTATTTATATCCATACACAAAATAAATTTTTATTACAAAATTTTATATTTATTGAACATTTGCTATGAATCAGACCATGTACATATAGTCATCATATATAATATACACACATATATGTATACATGACAATATGTATAATGTATGTGTGTATATATTTTATACATAATCTAAACTCATACCAACCTTAATGAAATACGCATTGTTTTTTACTCCATGTCCCAGAGAGATTATGGAATTATCTAAGGTTATTATTAAAGTTTTTTAAAGCCTAAACAGACTCATAGGAACAGTTAATCCAAAAGAAAATATCTAATCCTAAATGATCATATTTTAATGATTCTAAATTTCACAAAGAAAATATTAATATATTTTCTAGGGCTTCTATCAGCTTCCTAAACTTGAATTTCAGAAGAAACTCGAGTTTCAGAAGACACAGAAATATGAGAGTTTCAAATGCAGTGCTGAGGAGATGCTTAAAATAGGATATATTTAATAATGTAATTCTCTCTCTGAACACATTACTGACAACTCTGTTACCCATTGTTGACATCTCAACAGACTACTAGAAAAATAACAACTATTGATCACATAAGTCTTAGTTTATTAGATTTACTGTAGTAAGGGAAAAAACCACCTTGACAGAGTTTTAGGTAGTGTTTCAATGTGGGGAAGTAAAGGAAGATTTTATAGAATTTTATGACATAAGTGAGGTAATTTTAAGGCACATTTTGCAAGGTAGTAAACTAATTGGTATTGTTCAGAACTTGTAAGAGTTTTGAAGTGTTAGGCACAGGAAATTAAAAGTTTTTAATCAAGTCTTTCTTAGCAAATATTAATATTGATGGCTAATTTTTATATGGTTTGAAGTCATGCCTTTCAGGGGCAGACATTCCTTAGAGCAACCAGCTTGGTTAGTTCTTAGACTAAATATAGTTTAATAAGAGTAAGGAAGTACATAATTCCTACAATGGTAGGAATTATGATGGTTTTATTTCTCACCATATTTATTAGCATACCGCTTTCCTTTTCAACTGCAAGGAAAAAATATATCTAGAGTAATAGTTAAGTTGGACATATATATGAAGGTAAAATCATGAATTGTGAGAAGAATTAAAAGGTAAATTTTTGACCTAACATTTTATTATGAAAATGTTGAAATATACTAAAAAATTTGGGAGAATTTTACAGTGAACACTCATATCTATTAAGCCGGTTTGATAATTAGTGTTTTACTGTACTTGCTTCTAGCTATATATTCATAAATCCCCGTTCTATCATTCTGTCTCACATTTTGATATTTTTTTATACTTTTCAAGGTTGCAGAAAAGATGATGACATTTTAAAAATGAAAAAGAGAGATTTGCTCTTGCCATGTCAGAATAGAAAATGTAACAAGAAGCATAGCCTAGGAGTCCCCTTTTAGAAACAAGGGGTCATGCAAGAAACCACAGGAATGAAATACAAAAGACAAATCCTTGGAACTGAGATGAGGAAATCAAGAGTTTCACCACAGATCCTTAACATATGCAGCCCCAGAATTTATCCTGGACTAGAAACCAAAAAATATACATTCATACAGAAATTTGTTCAAAAGAAAGTCAAGGCCATAACAAAATAAATTTAATACTTTAATTGTATCAACATTTTTAATAGCCATTATCATTAGAGGAAAAAAAAACTGTATTAAAAAAATTCTAAATATATTTCTCCATATAATCCTCCCCAAAGCCTTTTTAGACATATTATTATCCATATTTTAGAGACGTGAAAACTGATATCTAAAATATTCAGTCACATCCTCAAGATAAATTCCTAAGTTAAGATTCAAACTCAAATCAATGATCTATGTTAGATATATACCACAGCTTGTTTTTCCTTATAATCAAAGAGAAAGAGTTAAAGCAAATTATAAACCACAGTTTCAAAATCTGTAGACACATATAGATATCTTTAGAAATCTAACTTTTAAAAACCAGCCTGCTTCGCACACACACCAAATCAGAGGCTGCTTATGTTTGTATTGAATTTGAAATTTCCATCAACATCTTCTTGATCCCGGTTTTACTTCTTTCAATAAATTTTACTGTTGTTACTTCTTTATTTTTGAGTACAAAAATGATAACATGGTTATATATTTGAGGATGTAATATCAGAGAGAGCTCAGTGTGCCTAGGGCAGAGTAAATGAGGTGAATATGGTAAGAGATAAGGTTCTTTCATTTATTTCATTTCAGGAGTTGGTGACCTTCAGAGATGTGGCTGTAGACTTCTCCCAAGAGGAATGGGACTGTCTGAATTATTCTCAAAGCCATCTGTATAGTAACATGACGCTGGAGAACTACAGGATCTTGGTATCACTGGGTAAGTATATCTTCTTGTGAAATTGAGCTTCAGCTCAAAAGGGGCTATTACTGCTGTTATTTCTTACAGTGCACAATTTACTATCTCTCTTATCTAAATGTCAGTGGTTTCCTAGGCAACAGCTAAACCTTGTTTAACTATCACAACACTGTAATTAAAACTTCAATTATCTCTATTTGCAGCCTCATTGGTTCAGTTAGATCATATTGTCTATAGTGACAAACGTCTGGGTTCATATGACCTACATAGTCAGAATAATTAACATGATCTTAAATATATTTTCCATATATACAGATATATATTGTATAACTTGAATTTTAGTGTTATTCTATATATTCTAATAATATTCATTTATGTCATTTATTTTGGATCAATAAGTTAATTTATGTCACTTAAGATATCACTGTAATCAGGAATCATACATAAAACTTTGCAAATGCTTAAACAGTGTTAATATAATTTCATCTTTGGGGGTTTGAGAGTAGACATGACTTCTTTTATTCCTCACTTTTTTTCCCTCTTTCATCTTTTACTAAAACTATTTCAGTTATAAATGATTAACTTTTTGGGCAGATAGTTACTTTTGTAGTGTAATTTGAAGAGTATTATGAAAAATGAATATGTATCTAAATAGTGTCTTTAGCACAATGCTTGATAATTTTATATTTTAAGTTTTTATTTCTTAATTCAGCAAGTCTTCATTAGGGGCTACCAAGCATTAGGCATGAAATGTGCTAAACTGACACCTCTTTTCCAAGATGGACAGGTTGTACGCTGTCATGGAAACTGCATGATAGTGAAGAGAAAGAAAAACAAATAGATGAATACTGTAGTGATATTACACGGTATACCGAATTCTCTTGAAGAAAGTGAATACATAAATAAAAGAAAAACACTGACATTGAGACTCCTAGGAGAACTTCAGGTTGGATAATTGAGATTGGTCTTGGTAAAATGACATTTATTTTTATTTTATTATTATTCTTATTCTTATTTTTGAGACAGGGTCTCACTCTGTTACCCAGGCTGGAGTGCAGTGTTGTGATCTTGGTTCAAAGCAACCTCTGCCTGCCAGGTTAAAGCATTTCTCCTGCCTCGGCCTCCCAAGTAGCTGGGATTACAAGCACTCGCCACCATGCTCGGCTAATTTTTGTACTTTTAGTAGAGATGGGGTTTCACCATGTTGGTCAGGCTAGTCTCGAACTTCTGACCTTGTGATCCCCCCCACCTCGGCCTCACAAAGTGCTGGAATTACATTAACACTTGATGAGTAAGAAAATGCCATCAATAAAAACGATATAGTAAGTAGTTTTTCATACAGTAGAAGAAGCATGTATAGACTCCTGGGAAGGGGAAGACCTTGATGATTCCTAGTAATTGACAAAAAGCTTATAGAACAGGAAAATACTGTAGCAGAAGTAGGGGTTAATAAATGTACAAAATGATGCATTTAAAAAGGTGGGCAGGAGTCATATATTGAGCTATGGTAGGCCAAAAACATGGCTTAAATTTTAGGCATTGTATATATTTTATACAAAGTGCAATGTGAAAGGATATCATGGTTTTTATGCTCTTTGCACATATACAAACAAAAGGAAAATGTATGTGTTCCTAAGATAAGATCTTTGTCTAACTTACTATTAGCTTTTTTATATTAGATAACATATTTTTCTTTTCTGATCATGAAAATATTAAGAGAAGGAAGGGAGGTGGAAGACAAATGCTGCTAAGAATGATGCCTGGAAAGGAAAATCTTCCTACTTTGAAACACTATTTGTCTGAGAGAGCTAATAATATTCTGATTATATAACAACATCCTGAGCATATCTCTTATGGCTGCAAGCAGAGGGGGAAATTTCCATTTAAAGTGAATATAAGTTCTTCTTTTGCAGTTCTGCAGGACAACAAGTCACTGCATGATTAAAATATTAAGACTCATGCCAATGCTCAATTTTTCCACTGTATAGATTTCCTTTGAGAATTATCCCAAGTCAATAATGCTGAATGCTGTGGTTAGTTCCTTAACCATTTTTCTTTTCTCTTCTCCAAGGAGATGGTATAGGGTGGTGGGAAAGAATGGCATTTGGAATCACAGAGTAAAATTTCTAATTTGATAGTTATTCCTGTGCTTAATTCCTATGATCTTTTAATTTCATATTTCTTAACTTTTTTAAGACTAAAAATACCTATTTTCCCAAATTGTTTTGAGAATTATTTGAACTTGTTAGTGTTCCATAACACTTATTTACTTCATTTTATTATTTCACTTGCGTAAGAACTTCCTAATAGGTTCTGAGATTGTGTGTGTGTTTGCATAAATATATGTATATATGCATATACAAGGAAATATATCATAAGTTACATACAGAGTGTTTGATACAGTTTGATATAGATATAGCCATCAAAAGTATTTAAATATGTATACACAATATATACATATATGAGAAAACTATTTTTCTTTCCCTTTTCTCAAAATAAACCTGTATTTTGTTTAGGTGAGCAACAGTCAGGGTCTCACCTTGAACCAAATTGTATCACTCTGGGCTTTCTTCAGAACTTAAATATATTTTCAACTATGTAACAAATAAGTACCTGAAACATTTCTGAAATAAACAACAATGTTGAAAAAAAAATCTGTTTGTGGATATATATTTTCTAAACAGAATGGCTCTAAAATTACACAACAGTGCTCCCCAAACTTTTTGAGACCACGGACCAAATTTGTGGAAGACAATTTTTTCACAGGGTGGAGGGGGACATGGTTGTGTGGTAAAAGTGTTCCACCTCAGATCATCAGGCATTACATTCTCATAAGAAGCTCATAACCTATATCCCTCACATGCACAGTTCACAATAGGGTTTGCAATCCTATAAAAATTGACTGCAGCCCCTTTTCTGAGCTCAGGCCCTAATGCTCATTCACCCACCCCTCACCTCCTGCTGTGAGGGCTGGTTCCTGACAGGCCACTGACCAGCATGTGCCCGAGACCCTCAGCTGGAGGCCCCTGCTATACAAGGTTGAAGAAAAGCCTAATTAGACCTTTGTATCTGAAATCTATTGTCAAAGTAAACAGCCAATTAAAAAATAACATAAGACTTTGAGCAACACAAATAGATTAAGACCATGTAGCTACATGGGCCTACATAGAATTACATTAAAGAAAACATTTAGATTTTAGAATACCATAAATGAACATTTGAACCCCCACTTTAGGCCTTGATATATTTTCATTACCTAAGAGTTACAATAATATTTTGGTTAAGCATATTTTACAGAGGTTAAAAGCTGTAACCATTGAGTTTAAGAATTGTGGATTAGAATCCAGATACTACAACTTTCTAAAAACAGATTTAGAAAATTTACTGGCCTCTCTGCCTCAGTTTAATTAACAATAAAATTGGCTTGTTTTGGAAAATATAAATGAGTGTGTCATCAAATTTCATAATATAAATGTAAAATAAGCAGTAACAATTATTGTCACAAAGATCAAAACATTAGAAATACATATATATAATTTTGGATGATATCATGATAGTGAAAATGCTTTGAAAATTGAAATCAGTAAAGTGATATGTAAATATCCATTATTTTCTTCTTTGAATAAAATATATTTCCAAATAAATAACATTTAGAACATATATGAAAAAAACTAATTCTTCATTGGTTACTAAAAGTCAACAAAGATAAGCTCTGCTTACTTAAACTGAGTCAAAGAGCCTGCTAAGTGGGTGGTTAGAAATAAGGGAAATATTTTTTTTTAATTATGCATTTTCTTCATTTAGCAGTAAGCAGTCATAGAATGCAATTTTAAAAATTTTATGCTATTCAAAGTTAAAAATATTAGTAATAACTCTAATAAGAGCTATAAGAAAATATTATAGAAATGTGCCAAAGGACACTGAAGTGGCCAACATAAATGAAAATATATATTGTATTATTGAATAAGGTAATTTAATATCGTAAAGGCGCCAGTTTTCTTCTAATTAATGATCAATTTATCAGAATTTCAAACACCATCATTACAGCATTTTCTAACAGAACTTGAAATGTACATGCGACTTCCAGTTTCCATTTTGACATGCAAAAAGCTTAGAAGTCATCACTCATGGAAGTCAACAAGTAAACAGCTAAACAAACTGTAAAAAAAAATCTTTTTAGATTTGTCAGAGAATTGAAGTCATACGGCAAACTGCTGACCCCAAAATTAGAAAGATACATGAGTACAGAGCTTCACAACTTAGCAGAGCAGAACCCAGGAATAGAAATCTTGATGGGAACCAATGCCAGGATAGGAAAACTTGAACTGAATTGCTGGAGGCTCAGTGTGGAAAACTGAGAGTTAAAAACTCCAGGGAACTCAGTCACAGGGAAATCCCCACACTTTTGTGAGTGTTATCTCATGAAGTTGTACAGGGTCCTCGAAGTGAGTATCAGACAAATATTCTGTCATGCTAGTAGGAAGGGAAATGAGCACTGTGTTCTTAACAAAGACTGCCCTCAGCAGGAACTATTTTACTAAAGCCTAAACTGCTAGTGTTTTATCAGAGCCTAATGAATTTGGTGGAGAGGAAATATACAAATCAAGTCCCTCTAGCTTTCTATATAGGGAAAGAAAGAAAAATTTAAAACCAGCTATGCTGTTCCACCTAAATGGGGAAGTGAAACCTGAGAAACACTGAAGAAGTTAACCCAACCATATAAACAATCATTTCAAATGTCAGTGATCTAAATACACCAGTTAAAAGACAGATTGTTAGAATGAGTAAAAAATCAGGACCAGACTATAAGCTGTGTACATTAAACCCAGCTAAAATATAAAGACACATATAGATTAAAAGTAAAGACGTGGGAAAAGCTTCACCTGTTAACACTAATCAAAAGCAAGTAGAAGTAGCTATACTAATTTCAGATAGAAGAGACTTTAGAGCAAGAAAAATTATCAGGGTAAAGGGGTATTATCTAATGATAAAGGGGTTAATTCTCCATAAAAACAACAATCTTCAACTTGGAGGCATCAAACAATATGTCAAAATATGTGAGATAAAAACTGAGAACTGCAAAGAGAAATAGATGAATCCATTATTATAGTTGGAGACTCTAACACCCCTGGATCAGAAATGGACAGATCCTGCAGGCAGAAAATCAGTGAAGACCTAACTGAACTCAGCAGCACCATCAGTCAACAATACATAATTGATGCTTATAGACTACTTTATTCAATAATAGCAGACTATACATTTTTGTCAAGCTCACAAGGAACATTCACCAGAATAGACCATATTAAAAAAAATTAAAAGAATAAAAATTATACAATGTCTTATCTTAGACTATAATCTAATCAGACTAGAAATTAGTAACAGATAGTTAGAAAATAAATAATATGCTCATAACACATGGCTCAAAGAAGAATTATTGGGAAATTTTAAAAAATATTTTTGATTAAACAAAAATGAAAATACAAATTATCAAGATTTGTAGGATGCCAGAAAAACAGTGCTTCAGGGAAATATGCAGCATTGGATATATATGTTAGAAAAGAAGAAATATCTAAAATAAATATTCTAAGCTTCCAATTTAGAACATTAGAAAAGAAGTAAATTAAATCCAAATTTATTAAAAAATAAAAAATCAGAGCATAATTCAATGAAATTAAAGACAGAAAAATCAATAGAGAAAAATCAAAGAACCCAAAACTTGATTATTTGACTAAATCAACAAAAGACTCTAGCCAGGATAAATAAGAAAAAAAAGAGAGAGAAGACACAAATTACTAATATCAGAAATGAAAGAGGGAATATCACTACAGATTCCATGGACATTAAAAGTATAATAAGGAAATACAGACAACTCGATGTCCACAAATCTAGTAAGCTAGACGAAATGGACCTATTCCTTGAAAGACATCTTCGGCCAAAACTCGCACAAGAAGAAATATTCAAATTGAATAGGCCTGCATCTATTAAGGATATTGAATTAGTAATTAATAATCTTCCAAAACAGAAAGTGTCAGGCCAAGATGGATTCACCAGTGCATTCTACCAAACATGTTATGAAGAAATTACATCAGTTCTCTACAATCTGTCCTGGAAGACTGAAGCAGAGGGAATTCTTACTAACTATTCTATGTGGTCAATGTTATCTAATATACTAACCAGACAAAGAAGACCAGAAAAGAAAAGGACAGACTGATAATTACTATAAAACTGCAGAATGATAATACCTCATAAACATAGATGTAAAAATCCTCAATAAAATATGAGCAAATTAAATTCAATAATATACAAATTATATGTCATGACCAACTAGAATTGATTTCAAGTTGACAAGTTAAACATTCAAACTTCAATAATGTAATTTGTCACCTCAACAAAGTAAGAAGAAAAATCACACAATCATATCAATAGATGCAGAAAAATAATTTGAAAAAAATCAGCATTTATTAGTAATAAAAGCAGAATATAGAAGGGATCTTCCTCAACTTCACAAAAACATTTACAAAAAACCTACAGCTAATATTTCCTATATAATAGTGAGAAACTTGAAGTGCTCCTGTTAAGATCACCAACAAGACAAGGATGTCTCCTTTCACCACTGCTATTCAACATAATACTAGAAGTCCTAGTTAATGCAATAAGACAAGAAAATAAAATGTATACAGATTGGGAAAAAAGAAATAAAGTTGTCTTTGTTTACAGATGACATGATTCTGTATGTAAAAAAATACAAAAAGAACTGTCAAAAATGAAACTCAGGAACTAATACATAACTATAGAAATATTTCAGCTTATGAGGTTAATATATAAAAGTCAGTCACTTTGCTATATATAAGCAATAAACTTGAAAGTAAAGACACATTATCAGTCATGTTAGCACTCCAAAATTAAAATACTTAGGTATAAATATAACCAAATATATACAAGATCTATATGAGGAAAACTAAAACACTCTGATGAAAGCTATCAAAGAATAACTAAAAAATAAAAAACCAGATATTACTTGTTCATGCATAGGTATTGTCTTTAATGTCAATTCTTCCCAACTATAGATTCAGTGCAATCCGAAGCATATTCTCAACAAGTTATTTGTGGATTATCAACAAACTGATTCTAAACTTATATGTTGAGGCAAAATACTCCAAATAGTCAACTCAGCATCGAAGAAAAAGTCAGAGGACTGACTGTAATTGACTTATGACAAAGCTAAACAAAACACAGTAGCATTGGTAAAAGAATAGACAAATGGATCAGTGGAACAGAAAAGGGAGCCCCAAACTAGATCCACATAAATATTATCAACTGATCTTTGACAAACAAAGTCAAAACAATGGTGAAAAGATTGTTTTTCATCAAATGGCACTAGAACAACTGGACATTCACATACAGAAAAAAAATAAAAAGAAAGAAGCTAGACATAGACCTTATAAACTTACAGCCTTCACAAAAATTAACCTGAAATGGGTTATGGACCTAAATGTAAAATGAGAAACTATAAAACTTCTGGACTATAACATAGGAGAAATCTAGATGAACAAGAATATCAAGATGACTTTTTGGACTCAACACCAAGGCATGATCCATAAAATAAATAATGGGTAAACTGAACTTCATTAAAATTAAATACTTTTGCTCTACCAAAGACAATGTCAAGGAAATGAGAAGACAAGCCACAGTGTGGAAGAAAATATTAGCAAATGACACATTTGATGAAGGACTGTTATTCAAAATGTACAAAGACCTATCTATAATCAATGGTAAGAAAATGAACAACACAATTAACAAATGGACAGAAGACCTGAACAGACACATCACTAAAGAAGATACACAGATGACAAATAATCATATGAAAAGATGTTTCACATCATATGTCATTAGAAAAATTACAAAATAAAACAACAAGATATCACTAAACCCTTGTTATAATGGCCAAAGTATGAAGCACTGACAACATCAAATGCTAATGAAGATGTGGAGCAATAGGAACTCTCCTTTATTGCTGGTGTGAATGCAAAATGATACAGCCACTCTGGAAGACAGATTAGTAGTTTCTTACAAAATTAAACATACCCTTTTAAAATTCAGCAATAGTACTTTGGGTATTAACCCCAATTAATTAAAAATTATATGTACACAAAAACTGCATACAGATATTTATATTAGCTTTATCTATAATGCCAAACTTGGAGGCAACAAAGATGTGCTTCAGTAGATAAATTAAGGAATAAATGATGGTACATCCAGACAATGGAATATTATTCAACACTAAAAAGAAATGAGGATCAAGCCATGAAAAGGCATGAAGGAAACTTAAATGCATTTTACTAAGTGTAAGAGAAGACAATCTGAAAAGATTTCATACCTATGACATTCTGGAGAAGGCAAAACAATAGAGAGAGTAAAATGATTTGTGGTTGTCAAGTAGTTAGGTGGGAGGGAGAGATGAATAATCAGTGTAAAGAGGATTGTTAGAGCAGTCAAAACATGCAAGGTGGTTTCCCTTGGCCCAAGTTACATAGTTACCCACTGGAAAGTTGTATCACAGAGGGACACTCTCTCCCTCTTTCTCCTCTTGGGACTTCACTCACAGTTCTCAGCAGGAGGCTGACACACAAGCTGCCTGGCTACCTTCTCCTCTCTGGGATCTGAAATGTCCTTTGCTAGGACACTTCATAATTGACAATTCTGGTAAATTTCTGTGTTCCTTTTTGAATAAAAGATCACAATGTGATTCTCTAGACACTATATTGCTTCTTCCAAGTGGGCAAGGTGCAATGGAAAAAGCCTCTAACTGCCATCACTTCCAGGGAAAACAGAGGCTATAGTAGAGTCACCTGGGCTTCTTAGAGCCTAGGAGAACAAACAGTGGCGATGAAGCCCTATCATTTAATATATGCTTATATTTTTACTTTATTGGTCTATTAAAACATAACTCATAAAATTAAATAAAATCATTTTACTATTTTTGTATGTTTAGGATTTTTACTGTATTTTGATCTTAATGCAAAGAAAATTGGAATACATTGTTGAAATCATATTATGTAAATTTATCATTTGCCATTATAAAATGTTCATTTTAATGCCTGATCCTGCTTTCAGTTTTAATGTTTGCTACATGTTTATCTTAGGTGTGCAACATGTAAATTCTAATTAGTGAGATATTGCCGTTTAATTCATAATTTTATTTTTATTATAAAATATGTTACTCCTTTAATGATTCCATTTATTTCATGCATAGATAATTCAATATTGATTTAATATCTCTATTTATAATTTATAAAACAGTAGTCTAGATAGTTTAATATATAAATTTAAGCTTTCAATACAGCAAAATGCCCAAATAAAAAAACTACATTGAGAAATGTT
Organism: Cheracebus regulus; assembly: GCA_963574635.1. NCBI lineage: Eukaryota > Metazoa > Chordata > Mammalia > Primates > Pitheciidae > Cheracebus > Cheracebus regulus. The sequence goes on from CAUYQU010027789.1 coordinate 16,231, forward strand.
TAAAAATAGAAAGCATAAAATACAATACTGGAAATAAGATCAGATATATGTTAGGAAAATAAATAATAATGGTTTACTATTTTAAAATAAGTCAACTGAGGTTAATTTAAAATAAAATCTTATGGGAAAATGATAAGAATTAAGTGATATCCAGTACATAAAATTTTTCAAAGATATAAAAGACTATCCATATAAATAATTATTACTCTTTTACTCTGTCCAAATTTGATGATGTGACTGAATAACACATTCTTAGAATAGTTTATTAAGACCTTCAGGCAATTTGTTTCAGTATGATAATAAGCGAAAGCACATTATGATAATTTACCCCAAATTTTTAGAGAATTAAAAATGTTTTATGCCACTTTATTATATTTAACTTAATTACTAAAATTTAAATGTTTCATACAAACTGCTGATAGCCAAGAAATTTCACATCTGTTTTAATTTTTTACAAGTATTTTGGAAATCCATAGATTATGCAAATATAATGTGCATTTTCTCATTAGTAATAGTAATAATACTATCAATACTACCATCAGTAGTAACTGCTAACAAGTTCTCTTATTCCTACTCAAAGTACTGTCTTGAAATAAATTTAATAATCCTCTTACCTAAATATGTTAGAATAAGTGAAAAAGATGGAAGGTTTTTTTTTAAATACCATTAGTAAATATTTACTATTTTTCTTGATCCTAAGAATTGTTAAAAGAGCTAAGAAAATTACACAAACTGAGCTAGTAACAGGATTTTATTTGCCTCCATTAATGTCTGCTCTAAAAGCTGTTTATTTGCCCTTGCATTTCTATATTTCAAGACAGCCATTAAAGCGTTTGGGATAATCATAAACATTATTGACAGGCAATAACTGCTTTTGAAAATATCCATTCAAAATTACAATAATAATTTATTTGCATTAAAATAGAGATGCTTAAGCACTCAGCCTATTTAGAGGAGAGCAAAAATTGTTGGATCTATTCTTTTTCCACAAATGATTTTTATTTGATATTAATTTTACATTAAGGTAGAATATTATAAGGGATTTATACAGAAAACTTGATTAACACGTTGAAATACATTCTATTCATAAAATTCATCATCTACATATCTGTCAAAACATGAGTACAAGCACTAGAAAAAGTACTACCTTTTCTCTTTATCTGCCTGAAATAGCCTTTATTTTTCTAATCTTCTCACGTTTTATATTTTTAATTCTCACTTTTTCAGAGTAGCCTGAATTTCTCTTCACCTGCACTCAAAGTGCACGTTACCCTGAATTAAATGCTTATTTATCTTTCTAGTATTAACCATTCATATTTAATAAATATTTGTATATTTTTCTTTTATTAGAGATTATATATTCTACAGTGCATTTTTTGTGACTGATATAAAAATAATCCTTTAAACTCTATCAGTTCATAAATGATTAACACATTCTATTGCCATTTTAGTCCAGCCTTGAAATATAAAAGACTAAAGCATTCAAGGTGTTACTTAAAAAGTCATCTTTTAACTATTTGAGAAACGTTTAAATATTTTGGAGTAATAAAAATACAGCATAAACCAAAGCATTATAACTGTAGGAATCAAGGCCTCTAACCTTGCAGAATCTAAGAACACAGAGAAGGGGTATACAACATCTACATAAAGAACACTAGAAGTGATCATGACCGGGGTCAATTTTGCTTGAATAGCCAATTTCTCAAATAAGTATACTCCAGCTGTTCAGTACACAGTCTACTTGTCAGACATTGGTTGAGTTTATGTGTCACTTTTTGGAGAAGAATACACCAGCCTCACAGATGACATGCACTGAGCTGGCACTTTAGCTGAGGAATCAAGTTGTTATTCTACTTTTGTAGCACAATGGCTATTTTATACTTGATAGGATAAAATATTAAGAACTTAAGACAACACAATAAACAAAATCAGTGAATTTTATACTTATGAACTTGTTGCTATAACTCCCTTGTCAAAAGATATGTCTGTCCTTTGAACCAAGGGCATATTATATGATACTATTTCAATAGATCGAACATTTTGTAAACTGCCTTTAAGTGGTGGTGCAGGTACTGAAAACAGGGAAGATAGTACCACGCATGGATGTATGTGAATTCTCCTAAAGATGAATTGTTATACCTACAGGATCAAAGGGGTCCAATTTAACTGACCTGCCACTGAATAGTTAACTTCAGTCAGAAAAATGTTGCCCATTTAAGGTTAAACATCAGTCTCTGCCCTTGGCAGGTTCGCTATTCCATGGTGAAAGTAGCTAGATCAGCCCTTGTAAGAGTTAACCATATTTTGCGGTTCATTATCCCTGCCTTCTATTTATGCTCCCATACTGAAGTAGTCAAAGAAGAAAAGCTGGTCAAAGCATACTGTCTGTATTGTTGTTAAGTGCCTCTTAAGTAGATGTTTTTTGATTTTCATTAATGTAAGAAACAAAGATTCACACATTTATACCCACTCCTATAAATAAATCCACACACTTCTTCCTGGGCCCTCCTTGCCCCTGAAGTTCCAATGTTGTTACTCACAGACCCTTAAAAATTTGCTACTGTGTGGAGGACCTTTAGGTGCCCTTGGAATGACCCAGTTCTTCTCTGCTTCATTCCTGCATTTAGCTTCCATAATAACTGTAGAAAGTGCTGGGAATGCAGTATCTTGAGATAGGGAGGAACTGCCTGAAGCACCACCAGGTCTTGTTCCTACCCATCTTAGAGAATGAATACAACATCTTGAGTTAGGGAGGAGCTGCTTGAGGACAGCCTGGGCTTTGTTTCTTCCCTACTGAAAGCAAAATATCCTTCAAAGTTTTTTCCAATGAGTCATGTTGCTGCTAAAGTATATAACCCCTGTGGGTTGCCTTTCAAGGTCCCTTAGCTGTGGTGGAAGTGGGCCTGTGCAATCAAAAATTCATTCATTCTGAGGAGCTTTCTCCAGCCTTGGGGGACCAGTTCACAATGAATCTGGGGCTTCTTTTGTCCCTTGCTGCCTATGAGTAAGTAAGAAACACACTTTTTATAACTTGTCACATACGAGTGTATTCTGCCTCATCAAACTCGGGCAATCGATAAAACTGTAGCCCAAAAGGTTAGTATGGTGATGATCTTTGCTATCCTCCATGCAGTGGGAATCCTCTCTTGGGATCGGTAATTAACAATTCTGCCCTTCACTTAAAAAAAAAAAAAAGGAAATTCAGTCTTCATGATATTTTTCTCTTCATGAAAAATAGAACAAATATACTGTGCAGAACAATATGAAGATTTTCTTTCCCTACTGCCCTTCAGGCCTATCCGTGGGGGTCTCTAATCCTACAGCAGTCCCCTGGGTGCAGCATCATATCACAATGTACAATCTATGGACAAGAATCGAGTCCTTTATTCCTCTGATGTCGAAGGGAATCACGACAAGTCTCTAGTTATATTTTGAGGAAGAAGCATCGGACAGAAATGGGTGATTTGTTTATATATTTTTCTTGGGCCTTTTAGCCATGTTAAATGTAAATCTTATTGTGCCACTTCCAGTCTAAAATGGATTGCTGCTATATCTGTGTGGCTTTCAGACTCAGTGCACTTTATTATTAACACTCTGCTCATAATGACAAGATCATAGCACATGGACATTTAGTACCCATAGTCATAATCGCAATTTTGTTTCTGCAACTATTTTTCTAAAAGTAAATAGTTTTATACCACAGACTTTGCTCCAGAAATGTATGGGTCTATGCTGTGACTCTCCTAATGAGGCAGACCATAGACACCCACAAATCATTTTTATCTACCTAAGACACTTCTGGAACCATGGTGGGTCATGTGACCTAAGACGCAAAAAACTTGCCCTGGAAATGGCATTGTTACACTGCCCTGTCTTGTCCAAGGCCATGTGAAGCTAGCAGCCTTCCAAGTCACCTAGTAAATGTGTGACCATAATCTTCCTATGATCATCGTATGAACCTCTAACATCCAGAGGACCACAAATGCCGTGAAACTTTTTAAAATGTGAGATGCAATACCATTTTTACTCTTGCTTTACACAATTAAATGCTTGGAACTGCTGAAACCTAAACAATTTGTCTTGGTAGAATCCTACATTTTTATAAGATTTATTTTTTCACCTTCTGGCATGCAATTGTCTTCATACCACATCTAGGACACTTAAAGGTTTTTGCTCAGCAAGTTCAATTTGCATGAAATCACCAATCTAGAGGCCCAGAATGACAGTCTCCCATTTGTCAAGATGATCACAGTCTCTGTCTATATCTTTATTGAGTAACGTTCCTATCATCAGAGAGACCCGTCATAAATTTAAAATCTCAGATCCCAACCCAGAACTCCTGAATTAGAATCCTAATTTTAACAAGTTATCCAGAGAATTTATATGCACATCAAAATGTAGATGCCAGGGAACACATTATGACAGAGCAGGAAAGTTAACAAAGCTTACAGGCAAGAGAGTAAAAGTACACTGCTATCTTTGCCAGGTAAGGTCAATTCCTTAAGGTCTTCTCTACTGACGAATATTGAGAATGTCAAATCAATAGTTGCTTACTAAGTGCCAGAGGCTTTGGTACTTTTAAAAATAAAATACCTGTCAGACCATCTGTAATTGCAAATACCCTGTTAAGTTTACAGTAGTCAATTGTGATATCACCATTATCCATCTGTTTTTGGCAAAGACCAGCCAGGTGAATTGAATGAGATATATGATGGAGACAACCTCTGTGTCAAGGTTTTCTGATGGCCATGTTAATTTATCTGCCAAGTACAAAAATTCTGCCCATTTTGCTTCTGATGAAAATGCTGCCACCTGGCCCCTGTTATTCCAGAATCATCTAATCATCACTGATGACCACAATCCTGGTGTGTGTCATATATTCACCACAGAGCTTCTCAGACATAGCAATGCTTCCCTTTCATGCATTCTTCATCACCTCTGTTAAAGAAGTGCCCTTTTCTCACCAGTGGAAAGGGAACATAGATACTGGATACCTCCACTTACATAGTAAATGTATTCTAATAGAGACACATATCTACATTTCCTAATGTCTTCCCTAAATATCAATTTAATAAATTTCCAACACCTCATCTAATTTTCTGTAGGTTACTTTCATGTCTATGTTTCCAGGAGACATAGCAAAAAACTAATAGGACCAACTCCAAGTTACCTGACATAATACTGAATCCTTTGTTCAAGTGAGCATTTCTCTATCAATGACTTCTCTTTTTAACATGCTTATATTCTGTTTCCTCTGGCCTGTCACCCGAAAAACCCACATTTACTCATGTTCTGCCATTTCTTGTCTAGTCATAGAACTGGTTGGTCTATAAGCTATCACTTTTTGGAACATAGCTTGTATTTCACCCCAGATTCATTTTCTCTTCTATGTCAGGGTCGAATCCCTATGAATGTCATTAAGCAGTTTCTCTTGCTCTCTGTTACCTCATTGGTTGCAGCCAATAAACGTGGAAATAGGAGACTGGAAGGTATTTAGACGTTAGACTGTTTCCTATTTCTTGTCCTCTACAGTTGCTGTTTTTACTCCACACTTTTGTTGTTGTCTGCTTTTAGAGACAGGGTCTTGCTTTGCCACACAGGCTGCATAGTTCAGTGTAGGCTGGAATTCTTGGGCTCATGCGATCTCTCCCAAGTCAGTCTTCTGAGTAGCTGAGACTACAGGGGCATGCCACCACACCTGGCACATTTTATTTATTTATTTATTTATTTAGAGATGAAGTCATACTCTATTACCCAGGCTGATCTCTAACTCCTGACCTCAAGCAGTTCTGCCTTGGCCTTCCAAGTAGCTGGCATCATACGTGTGGACCACTGCACTTGGCCTTTACTCCAGAGTTTAATACCATCAGTGAGAAGTACTTGCAATCTCCAGCCCTACCAGGAGCCATGTGAGACCTGGAGCTAAGGAGGGACAAATGACATCAAAAATAAAAATAAAAAATACAGGTATAAACTTGGAGTAGGTTTTTACAGTTCATAAAATGGACAGTGCATTAGTATATTTAAAAAAACAATTTTTATAAATGCATGGGAAAAAAACTTACAAACAGAAAAATAGACAAAATATAAACATGCTTTTCACAGAGATGGAAATACAAATAGTGCAGAAGCATGGAAGATTAGCCTCACAAAATCAGGGAAATGCAAATTAATATAGTATTCCCAATTAATAAAAAGGCAGAATGTAAAAATCTGACAACACTAGTGATTATAGGGATAACCAATTGCTTTTTCTTATACAGGGCTAATAGGAGTATAACTTTTCAAATGTATTTTGGAAATATTTGACATTATCAAAGTTTAACATGCATGCACCCAAAGACCCAGAAAATCTTGCTGGATAGCTATGCGACAATACTAATAAAAGTAGTGTTTTTTATTGTACAAAGAGAAAATAATCCAATAAAAATAGATGAATTTTGTGTGTTATAATCTCTATCCTGAATGGTCTACAGCAGTGAAGATGAAAGAACAGTAGCTGCATCCAATACCAGTACGTCTTAGAAACATAATATTGATTGTAAAAAGAATTATTAATGAAAGCATGCCTAATTAAATATATAAATGCATGTTTATGCATTCATTAGATTTTAAATGCAAGCAAATAATAAAAATACAAACTGTACAACACATTGTGTTTAGAGATATACATATATATACACAACAAAACTACACACATCCAAAAAAAAATAAACAAAATTTCATAGTCATCAATATCTATTGGGGATAAAGAAAGAAAAGCTATTTTACAGGGAGAAACATGAAGAATTTAATATTCTGTTTTTTAATTTGATTTGTAGGTATATTGGAGATTATTTTAGTACTTATTCATACCTTACATGTATTTTACATATATTTTTTTGTATCCATCCCATAATTAAAACACAGAAAATTATTAAATTTTCAGATGTTAGATGAGGTTGGGAATTGATCTTTAAGTGAGTTATATGTGCATGAATGTGTATGTGTGTATAATGTATTCATTTGTCATTTCTGTTTATCTATGGTATCCTTACATATAAATGTAATATAATCATATAATTATGATTTATAAGTACTTACATGTCATTATAATGCTTCTTTTAAATTTATTTTTTAAAACTACTCAATATATAATTCTTACGCTTGCATGAGATCTTTGTGGAGCTGACAAATATGCCCCTCTCCACTTTATTTCAACATGTTTCTCTACACTTTAGTCAGCAACATGTAATGAAGAAAAATAGTATTTCAGGTTCAAAACTGAGAGATCAGAAAAGTACATATAAAATAAAGTATCCTCCTTTCACTTCCCAGGGAGAACCCACTTCTCTCATTCTGGAAGATGAAATGCCGCATACGTAAAAATGGTTTTTGCAAAACATTCACTACACTGCCGTGAATAAACTTTATATTTAATGCTGTAAATCAGATTTCTTTATTAAGCTGAGCTTGGCATACTTTAGGCCCAGAGATGTGTCCATTGAATGTGCTTAGTTTGGCTGTATTCAGAACTGGAGGCCATCTCTTCCAAGAAATTTTTTACAGGAGTAGGTTGGTCATTACTAATTTAAAGCCTTCCAGCTAAGCAGCCAGCACAGCGCTAAAGTCTGAAGTAGTATTTTATTAGCCCCTAATGTAGTAAACCTCTTTTAAAGATCTGGTTTTTGTTCTTGATATCTTACAGCTATTTTTTTCACAATAGTACTTCAAAGTTTGTGTCTGAAGGGAGTAACAATTGAGAAATACCACTACCTCTTTACCAATAAAATAGTCATAAATAATTGACAGGCTCTATCAATATATTCTGCCACATTAGGTTTTGTCATTATGATATTAGATTTTTATTTCTGAATAAAACTTCAAAACAAGTCTAAAAGGAAATATACAGCCCATTGTGAGTTTGGAAGATATATTTGAAAAAACATAAGTACGTTTTAACAAGCTTGTGCTCGATTTATTTCTATTAAAAGATCAAGTTACTTTATTTGCCAAATATATGTAAGGGTTACATGTACACCATTTTATCTATGTACATATATATTCATTCCCTATATATATTCATTCATTCATTCATTCATAGGTTTTAGAAAGCACTTTTAAAAAGTATTTTATTTGAATCACCTTTTGATGAAAATAGTATTTCAATTATCTGAATATATCTCTTTTTTTCCCCACTTTTTCCATAAATAATCTAAACCTGAAGCTGGTACAGAAAGCTCCAGAGGAAATCTTAAGAAAACTAGGAATAAATTAAGAGGACATATTACAAGAGATTAGCAACACATTGTGAGGGTCAGGAAATTCCCTAGGGGAGAAAAAAAAATATTTAGATACAAATAGCAACTTTCCCAAGTGTCCTGGTATCCACAGAATCCTTGCCAAATTTCTGTTATGGGCAGGTAAAGAGCCTATAGATATAATCGATTTGAAAATCTCAATATAATCGAGTTGAAGATCTGAATGTGTTAGTCCTGCATTTCAGAATAGGGAGAGATGACTTAATAGATAACACTGCAAAGGCAAAACTGAAGAGATCATTCAGGTTCTGTAGAAAACCACTGTGAAAATTGGACTCCAGATTGGTATATATGATGTTAAACCTCTTCTGACTGCTTATCCTGTTCGAATGTTCAAAAACAGAATTGGTTTGAGGACAGTTCAAGGTCATTGGCAATGTTTATTGTTTATTTTTGTTTGACTGTTACTTCGGTATACCCTGTCTAGTATTTCAAATATTAGAGCAGGCCATGGTTTGAATACACTTTGAACTGTACAATGGCCCCACCATTCCATGTGGCTGTTTTCAGGAGTCTACATAAGAGAAGGTAGAAAAATAAGAGTCAACGAAGATTTATCTGCACAATTGGAAAAATGAGAAAGTAATTAAGTACAGATAATGGTGGCTTTGTAAAAAATCAGCTTATTAAGTGTTTTGTTCAGCATATTCTGTAACTTTTTTTAGTAGATTGCTATCAATGTAACACATTATACTTTCAATCACTTGCAGTTTAATTCACATTATCTATATAATTAAATATAGAACAAAATTAAGAAATAATTCAAAATCACTTAGTATTTTTGTCATCTAACTGTTCATCACGTAGCATTCAATTGGATCAGAAAGTAAACAGAAATAATGTATATTTTATGCATTAAATGTGAGCATATTTGGTAATATTTTTAGAAAATCCAAGAGCCAAAAATGGATATTATATCCTATTTTGCTTGCATAGAATAGTTACAGGCTAGTACTTCATATCACCATCTCTAGTTTCATATATTTATGAGCAATTAACAAAAAGTTCACCTAAAATGGGTTTATGCTAATAGTGAATTCACTGTCTCATTTAACTGAAGAGTCCAGGAATGAATAGCCTCAGATATATCTTGATAAAGGTGTAAACAATGTCCCAGAACATATTTTTTTCTCTCTTATGTCTGTTGTCTGCTATGCTGGCTCCCTTCTCAGATGTCCCTGCACAAATAATTTTCAGGTAACTGCAAAAATTTCATGGGTATACCCCTGTAGGATCAAGTCCTCCAGAAAAGATGCACCATGCTTCCTTGAGAGTACAAAATTATTATTGCTGGTCTTATTGGCTCTGGCCAGTCTGAACTGGGTTAAGTATGCATCCAATGCTTGAACCAATCACAGAATTAGAGTGCTTTACCTGAACCACTTAGAGTAAGAGAAGGATAGTGCCTGGGAAATGAGAGCAAGGTACAGTAGTAACACACTGGGATGTGATTGATGACTAAGAAAATTACAGACAGAAATGTTCATTACAATGTCCAAAGTTTGCCATAATAACATGTACTCTAAAAAGAAACTTGAAGTAGAATCCCAGGCTTTCTAATCACTACCTTATGCAACCTTGCACACATTATTTAGCCTTTTTAACTCTGGTTTCCCAGTTGGTTAAATTTTTCCATTTAATTTTATGCAGAAATTTGGTCCCAATCATGACTATTCCTCCTGAAGCACTTATCAAATTACTTTCCTAAATGGTAGCTCTATACTTGGAAAGCATATGAAGTTTACATAAATTACTATCAGCCACCTGCTTCATTGGCTAACATTTAATAAACCCTCAGTAAATATAAAACACTTTTCCTTACAGATAAAATTTATACAAAAAGATTCTTATATAAACATTATTTTTCAATCATGATAAAGATAATAGACTAAACAGAGAAATAAGCAAGATCCCCAGTCCTCATGTGAGTTTGTTAGTGATATGTAGGTAAGCAAATACAGGCAAAATGAAAGAAAAGAAAGAGTCTTTTAGTATCCGTAATTTCATAAATATTTTAATTTTTATGGAATTTTTGACATGTCATTTTTATTTAAGGTATTTGTTGAATGGCAATTTTAAATGTGTAAATATTTAAACATATTTCTATCTTAAAATATATCATATTTTGAAATTATTTTCTACTTCAGTATTATTAAAATATTTATTCATATGTTATTGGATAGTTTGTTGCTTTAGGTTTTATTTTTTCTTTTTTTTGAGAAAAAAGAAGAAGAATAAAAGAGAAAAAAGAGAAAGAGGGAGAGAGAATGAGAATCTTGCTCTATTGCTCAGAATTTCATTTAAATCTGTGAAATGCTTATGCAATTACTAAAAAATGATTTATTTCCTATTATGTGATCACTTTTAGAATAGGTATGATATAATATTGAAAAAAATATATGTTTTGTGGATATGGGGTGATAAGTTCTGTAAATCTTGGTAGATCTTCCTCCATCCCTTTATGTTAAGTCTTTGTGTGTCCTTGCCTGTAAGAAAGATCTGAATACAGCTTCAGATGGGTTATAACTTTTTATTCAGTTTGTCTAACTATATGTTTTGATTGGGGCATTTAAT
>CAUYQU010027790.1:0-46251 GCA_963574635.1 Cheracebus regulus
TTAATACCCATTTTTAGACTGTATTCTAGCCTGGGCAATAAAACAAGAATCCCATTCTCTCTCCCTCTTTCTCTTCCTCTTTCTTTCTCTCTTTCATTCTGTTTTTCTTTCTTTTGCTGTATCTTTCTTTCTCCTTTTCTCTCTTTTTCTAAAAAAAAAAAAAATCTGGAGACAACAGATGCTGCAGAGGATGTGGAGAAATAGGAACACTTTTACACTGTTGGTGGGAGTGTAAATTAGTTCAACCATTGTGGAAGACAGTGTGGCAATTCCTCAAGGACCTAGAAATAGAAATTCCATTTGACCCAGTAATCCCATTACTGGGTATATATCTAAAGGATTATAAATCATTCTGTTATAAAGACACATGCACACATATGTTCACTGCAGCACAATTTACAATAGCAAAGACCTGGAACCAACCCAAATGTCCATCAATGATAGACTGGAGAAGGAAAATGTGGCACATATACACCATGGAATACTATGCAGCCATAAAAAATAATGAGTTTATGTCCTTTGTAGGGACATGGATGAATCTGGAAACCATCCATTTTCAGCAAAGTGACACAAGAACAGAAAATCAAACACCGCACGTCCTCACTCATAGGCAGGTGTTGAACAATGAGAACACATGGACACAGGGAGGGGAGCATCACACACTGGGGTCTGTTGTGGGGGGACTGGGGGAGGGACAGTGTGGGGTGGGGAGGTCGGGGAGGGATAACGTCAGGAGAAACGCCAGATACAGGTGATGGGGATGGAGGCAGCCAACCGCATTGCCATGTGTGTACCTATACAACAGTCCTGCATGATCTACACATGTACCCCAGAACCTAAAGTGCAATAAAACATATATATATAAACAAAAGCAAAAACAAAAATCAGTTATATTTTTACATTTCAAAAATGTGTTCTGGGTAATTGGATGAAGAAAGGAAAGTCGGCAAATGCTGCTGACAAAGCTAGATATTCATATGAAGAAAAAACGAACATTTTTTTCTTACCTTTTTCTGAGATGGAGTCTCACTCTGTGGCCCAGGCTGGAGCGTGTGGCACGATCTTGGCTCACTGCAACCTTCGTCTCCCAGGTTCATTCGATTCTCCGGCCTCAGCCTCCCGAGTAGCTGGGATTACAGGCACCTGCCACCAGGCCCAGGCCATTTTTGTATTTTTAGTGGAGACGGGGTTTCACCATGTGGGCCAGGCTGTTCTCGAATTCCTGACCTCAAGTGACCGCCCAAGGCGCTGGGGTTACAGGTGTGAGCCACCGTACCCGGCTGAAAAAATGAACATTGATTGATATTTTACACCAAAATTAACTCAAAGTGAATCATAGCCCTAAATGTAAAACCAAAAACTATAGAACCTCTAGGAGAAAAATCTTGAAGTAGGCAAATATTTCTTAGCTATGACATAAAAGACCATAAACCATGAAAGAAAAACTTGGTAAATTTAAAACTTTTGCTTTGGGAAAGATATCATTAAGGAAACAATAAGGCAAACCATAGAATAGAGAAAATATTTGCAAAGGTGTGTCCAAGATAAATAACTCTTATGCATTAATGAGAAGATGGCAAATGACCCAACAAAAAAGTGGGCAAATTATTTAGACAGACATAAAAGATATATGAGTGTTAAATACGCGTATCAGAAATATGCAAATTAAAATGACAAAAAGACAGCATTACAAGTCCACTAGAAAGGCTGAAATGAAAAAGACTGACCGTAGCTGGTATTAGTGAGGATGTGGCGCAATCAGAAAAGCCAGCATGTGGCACGATTTTGGAAAACAGTTTGAAAGTTTCCACCTATCATATGATGCAGCCATTCCCCTCCTAGGTGTTGATCCAGGAGAAACGGAGCAAAAAACTGGAAACCACCTAAATGCTCATCAACAGAAGGTGGATAATCAGAACACAGCATATTTAATGCGAAAACTTCAAAGGAACACACAGTAACAAAAAGCGTATGAGCGGCTCCAAGGGCGGAGCCGAGAGGCCCTACCTGCAGAGGGTCCGCAGCGTCTAGGGGGAGGGCTGGGTCGTTCTGTATCTTGGTTGTGGTGGGTCATTGAATTGGACATTCCAAGGTGTTTATCATACATAAATTATACTTCAGTAAAGTTGATCTTAAAGACATAAAAAGAAATTTCTGATCAAATGTTTAGCAAATCACATCTAGCCACATAGTAACATAATAATACATAAGTCCTGTCTGTGTTTATCCTAAGATTGTAAGATTGGTTCAATATTAGAAAATATAGCCCTATTAATGTATATTACACAATTTTAAACACTAATTCATCACATTAGAAAAGGAAGTAAGTCAAAAAGAGAAAAGGCTTTGTTTTTCATCATTATTGCTGAAAAGGCAATGATATAATTTAGCAACCTTACCTGAAAAAAAGTATTGACAACCAGAAATAAAAGGAAACTTTATTAATAAGTTTTTGCTTTGTAAAGTCAGTGGGAAATGCACTTGAATGTGTTCTACATGCCAGCTTTTATTCAACCCTTCTGGCTGTACATGGAAAGTCATAAATCTCCCTGCTGAAGACAGGCTGCGTCTCCCCGGAGACTTCCCAGCTGTTTTTGCCCAGTACATTTCCAGATCCCTTTAGATTTAGAGATAACCAAGACATAAGAAAAGTGGAGAGGAGGAGGAAAGTCTTCTGCATTCCTGGGCCTGGCCAGGCCCAGGCGGGCAGATCCTTCCAGTGGGAGCAGAAGTCGGGGTGGGGAGGCTCGGAGAGCAGCACCTGCAGGGGAGGGGCCGCTGATACCCAGGGAGCCCGACAGGACCCCACCCTGCGCCCACCTGTCCCAGAAACCACCCTGGACTTTGGCCAGGCGAGTCCCTGGGAGGTATTAAATGGCATCTCCAATCCACACAGTACTGAAAGTCTCCCTGGCTTCCTCCTGCTGGAACTTGAGGACTTCTTCAGCCACAGAAGCAACTCAGGCTCCCCAGATCCATCAAGGGAGATGACAGGGACGTCTGCGCCATGCATGAATTTAGAGGAGCCTCCTGATCCTGAACGTGAAACACCTGCATTCTCAGTGCAAAGCGGGGCTTCTCCATGGCCTCAGGGCTGCATCTGGAGACCCTCTAGAAGCTCTGCCAGTGCAGCAAGAGCAATCAGCAAATAAAATGTGCAGCATTTGGAAGAAAAAGAAAGAAACTACCACCACCTGCAGACAACACATCCAAGAGTCTCTGTGTGCCCGTCCCTGTATACATTTTTCAACCACTCTGTCTCATTCTACGAGCATTTTGCAGAGCCCTTCAGAGCATCAGGACCTGTCCAAGGCCTACGTCTTGCAGATACTACTCCTGGAATGCAAATGCAAGTCTGGCTGATTCCAGAGTCAGAACTTCGAGCCACAAACCTTTCCCAAGCACCCGAAAAAATGGACTCAAAGTTAGTAAAATTAAGAGAGGAAATTACGATGATAGTGAGTAAAATTAATATAGAATTCCAGAGTGCTAGCAATAACCACCTCGCAAACAAGAGAGTGGGAGCCTGTTCAAAATAACAACCCAGCACCTTAAATACTTAGCACTCGTTAGGGCAAGAAATGTGTATGAAATTTATACTGAAGAAACAACAAATTGTGTAAGGAACTACAGAAAAAAGTTGGGTCAGTTGAGAGATATCAGCATGATGCCAAAGACAGAAATGAGAGCTGGGAGGGCCGGTAAGTCTAAGAGCATAAAAAGTATAAAACCCACTATGCACACATTCGTAAAGCAAACGGAAACATAAAACGCCACTAAGGGACATGAAAAGGCTGTGACTAGATGCAGAAACACGCTGAACTCTTAGGAGCACTTTTATTTGTTGAAATATTTGGTCAAATAAGTGAAAAAATCAGATAAAGCAGAGAATCAACAATGATAAATATACATTTCAAATCTTCATTTTAACTTATTTTTGAGTCTGAATTGATTTGATTCTTATGAGAACATCTCTGTGACATCTGTTCTTTGAATTTCTGTTTTTTCCCGGCAAAAAGAAAAGAAATTTTAAAAATCTTAAAATTCATCACTCATGATTTTAAGCTTTACTTTCTTTAAGGCAAGAATTAAAGATGCTGTCGTGGTGATCTGAGGGCAGAGTCCTTTTGAATGTCATTTTCCTCCAATTTAATTTTTGCACATATTTGGTTTTGTAGCATTAAAAAACACTTTGCCAGTCTGTCTCCACCAAGTCTTCCGAAGCGCTGGCCCACTCTGAAGTCCTGGCCCATTCCTGAGAGGCAGCGATGCGGGCACAGAGCACCAGTGGCCTTGGCAGCCACCCCTGGCTCTGCTGAGCCTTAGCTGTGAGAGGCCACCCAGGTCCCCAGCTCTGGATGTGTGTGGAGGGACAGAGGGGCACAGGTGGGCCTGGCACGTGGGCTCCGTGTGGCCGGCCAGGACAGCTGGCACCACACTTGACAGGAAAACTCAATATTTGATTCCCTAATTCCTCCCCTAGGAATTTTTCCTAATGGAACTGAGTGGCCACTTCATAGTAGTGGTTATCTCTAGGTAAATTTTATTTCCTTCTTTGTGTTTTCCTGTATTTTTCAAATGGTCTGCAATCTACACAGATTACTTTTATAATTAGAAAAACATTAATTATAAAAACACTGTTTGAAGTTTAAAGAGTGCCATCTTGGTTACTCCTCAAATCTCCGTGCTATCCTTACGTGTTTCAGTGTTAACACAAACCACGGCGCCCATCCCACTAGGACACGCCATAGGAAGTCCTGCTTCGGAGAGAATGCACTCGAGACAGGAAATCACCCCCGTGGATAAGCGGGGCCTGCCTATGTTTTTAAACTTCAGGTTTCCTAATAAAATGAATAGGATAACACACCAGCGCACTAATGTTTCAGGATGTTGCCGTCCGCGTGCGGCTGGGCACTGCCTTGTCCGCTGTGTTCTGACCCCCGCTCTCCTCTGACTCTCTTCCATGTTCCCTCGGGGAAGCTGTCACACCCACTGCCAGCAGACGATGATCACAGGGAATATGACAGGGCTCTAGGTGATACCTGGATGGATATTTTTTAAAAAATAGTTACTAATTTATTTTAGTATGCTGCAGAAAACGACGGCACAGTGGACCTGCAATCTCACACAGGTGGCACCAAACGTACTTCAATGTAAATACATTTTACATTTAAATGTATTTAATGAGTCTAGTGAAGATGCCCTAGGTAGATAATAATTCAGAGCACATGGATATGGCAAAACTTGAAATCTGCACACAGAAGGCTGAAATTTGGGAAACTATCATAGGAAATCATGCGTGGACTGCACATGACAAACAGCAGGTGGCATTTGTGTTTTCGTTGCTTTTAGCAACGCATTGTATGCAGGCACAGTTCTGATTTACTTAAGAAGATGGTCTTCCCTTTGGTAGGTATTGTCCTCCCTTCTCTTAGTTGGTTTCAATATTATTGCAGTAGGATACACTGAAGTTTTGAATAACTTATTAAACGGATCTTTACTTCCTAGATACAATTATATTGACATTTTTCTAAGTACTACACTTTTTAAATAAAATAAAACCTCACCTCAACAACAGAAGTAGGGTCCAGAATATCCCATGGGTGGAATGTGGGGGCATTCCTGAAAGGCTGAGTGTCCCCTGCCAGGACCCTACCTCTGGCTTAAACTGTGACGGAAAGATTAAACTGAAATGTGAGTGCGCTGGTGTGTTATCCTATTCATTTTATTAGGAAACCTGAAATTTAAAAACGTAGGCAGGCCCCACTTATCCACAGGGGTGATTTCCTGTCTCGAGTGCACTCTCTCCAAAGCAGGCCTTCCTATGGCATGTCCTAGTGGGATGGGTGCCGTGGTTTGTGTTAACAGTGAAACACGTAAGGATAGCATGAAGATTTGAGGAGTAACCAACATGGCACTTGGTCTTGCCTGGAGCTTCCAGGATTCAACAAGGATTCCAGGACTCTCCTGAGAAATAAGCTGCCGTTTCATCAGTCTGACAGAGAAGTTGCTCTGGGAGAAGCCTGTAGACACAGGACTCCTGGCTTGTTGAAGGATCAGATGTAGTGAGCAGAAGGGGGAAGGGGAGGAGGCTGCCGGACACCCTGTCAGTGGGTTCTGCTTAAGAGAATGTGTTGGCCAGACCGGCGGCGGGGAACAGGACATAGGCCTTTGATGTGTTACCTGAAGGGCCTACTGGGGCTGGGATGCAGGTTGGTGACAGACTCAAACTTGCTGTAACCTTTCCCTCAAAGTATCCTCATTCCAAAAGCCAAGGGAATGAATTCCAAAATAGCTAGATAGTCCCTCGTATTTCTTGGGTGTTTTCATGATCCTTCCTCATTCTTTATCACCCTAAAACCTGACAAGCAGGTGCCTGGGGATGGGGATGGGGTGATGGAGCCTTTTAACATTGCTTTGAGCAAGTCATGCTGCGTGTGAAATCAATGCCAAGATGCGCTCGAGTCAGGAAACTTTCGGGAATTCACCTTTGAGTTATTCATTTCCATGTTGCTGATAAGGGCCTGAAAATTCTGTCTGGGTTGCAAACGCGGTTCTGATTGCTTACTAATTGCGTGATCTCCTCAGGTCACTGATTCTCCTCAAGCCTCGGCTTCCTTATTTGTGGCTTGAGGCAGTGACCCCTGCCTTGTGGGGTCGCTGTGAGACTGAGTGAGGCCTCTCGGCCCACGTGCACTGCAGCATTCGGCACGCTGTGTGCTGAGTAGTCAGGGACTGTCATCCTTCTTGTTAAAACGGCCACCACAGCTGTCCCTGGTATTTGACAGTGTGTTAGTCCATTCTCACACTGCCAATAAAGACATACCTGAGACTGGGTAATTTATAAGGAAAAAGAGGTTTAATTGACTCATAGTTTCACATGGCCAGGGAGGCCTCACAATCATGGCAGAAGGTGAAGGAGGAGCAAAGACACATCTTACATGGCAGCAAGTGAGAGAGCATGTGCAGGGGAACTGATCTTCATAAAACCATCAGATCTGGTGAGACTTACTCACTATCATGAGAACAGCACAGGAGAAACCTGCCCCTGTAATTCAATTACCTCCCACTGGGTCCCTCCCACAACATGTGGGGATTATGGGAGCCACAGTTCAAGGTGAGATTTGGGTGGGGACACAGCCAAACCCTATCAGCCAGTGAGACTTTGGGACACACCCTTCTAGGCTGCCCAGCTCCCTCACTGTCATCTTCATGCACTTCTTCAGTGCCCAGGCTGCAGTCACTGTGGCAACTGGGCTCAACCTTTTAAGTATCTGTTATAACTACAAGCTTAGTGTCAAAATACTACTAACCTGTCTTGCCTTTACAGATATGTTTTCCTCTCTTTTAAAAATAGTGTGAATTCACTGGGCTCAGTGGCCTATAATCCCAGTACTTTGGGAGGCTAAGGTGGGTGGATCACCTGGGGTCAGGAGTTCAAGACCAGCCTGGCCAACATGGTGAAATCCCATCTCTACTAAAAATACAAAAAAATTAGACAGACATGGTGGCAGGCACTTGTAATGCAAGCCACTCGGGAGGCTGGGGCAGGAGCAGGAGAACTGCTTGAACCTGGGAGGCAGAGGTTGCAGTGAGCCGATGTCGCACCACTGCACTCCAGTCTGGGCAACAAGAGCAAATCTCCATCGAAAAAAAAATAGTGTAAATTCAGATGTGCTTAATTAGTAGCTTTTCACTGCAGCTGCCGGCCAGCACAGCGAGGGGTCTTCTGCTGGCCTCACTGCCTCCACACTCCTGCCCCTCCAATGGAGCAGCCGGGAGTTGAACACAGTCTTTTCTCTGAGCTTCCTCATTATTTGGGGGAGTTCCTCACAGTCTCCTGTTATTCTTCTGATTTTGGGTACTCTTATTCTCATGCTGCCCATGTTTGGCCTAGGGGAAGGTGTCTCTTGGCCAGCTTCCTGGAGGCCTCTCACTTTCCTGCGTGCCACAGTGGTGACAGACTCCTGCAAGGCCCTCCTGGTAGAGTCACTGGCAGATCCCCGTCTTTAAAGGGTTCATATTTGGAAGAAAGTGAGTTCAAAGCTGTGAAAGTCCATCCTCCCGCCAGAGAGGCACATAGCTGCTGTTGTTGGGAATCTGTGAGAACTTTGCTATGGCAAATCTCTGGCCACCAACAGCAGCCTCCTGAGGAAAGCGCTGAGACAGTAAAGGTGGTTGGAGGTGATTCGCATCCATAGACCAAAAAATTTAATTCCACCCGAACTTTATCAGTGAATGTAGCAGTGACTGGCTGCACTCGTGCTGTTTCTGAGTGCTGTGTCCCTTGGCGAATAGAGATCTTCGCTGTTCCTCCACTGTACAGAGGGAGAAACACGCAGGGAAGCCATCCACATGGTGCTGGAGACACAACTGGACACAAAGCATGCGGAGCCCCAGGGGTGCGGACTCAAGGTCTCCAGGAACTGCATTCATGGGAGAAAAGAGGGCGCTGAGGGACATGACAGGGAGCCCTAGAAACCAGCGCAGGGGGTGGGGCTGGTGTCCCATTGGAAGTTTCCATTGTAACACGCTCATGATAGGAAAAAAATGTAAAAGAAATCACTTAGAATCCCATCACCCAGAGAAACCACAAACCGTCCTGAATGTTTTGCCATATTTTCCTTAAGAACTTTTATATTATAGTTCAAGTAAAAAAAAATGGTTGTGCTTATATATCATATATATATAATTTTATATCTTTTAAACAGAATTATCACAGATGACCATAACTCATGGAAGGAATGTGTTAATTCTTGATAAATGTTATTCTTTCTCCATGATCATACATTCAGAGAATTTACCACAGCCACTTAATAACCTCCTTGTTAGACATTTGGACTGTGTACATTTTTCACTATTACTCATAATGCTATTACAATGAATATTTTTGGCCATAAAGAGCTTTTCTGCATTTTGAATTCTTTCCCTTGGATAAATTCCCAGAAGCAGAACGTTGGGATGAGAAATGCCTTTAAGATTCTTCATAAGTATCACCTGGCCAGCCTGATAGCATCTAATGCTTTGAGTAAAGAAAGTATATTCAGTACAAAACATTTGTATTTTGTTAGAGAGTTCCAAGAAGTTTGTTTTTCTCCATTGAAGAGCTATGCAAACCATGCTATGTAGTGAGTAGTGTGGTGTTTAGGAGGAGGACGCTAGGAGTGCTGTGGTCTTCTGATACTTACAGGGCACCTACTGTGTGCACCCTACACATTGTGGTCTTATGATACGTATGGGGCACCTACTGTGTGAACCCTTCACATGGGCGCTGGGCGGGATGAAGAAGACAGGCTGAATTATCAGGGCACGGTGTCTCCTCCTAGAGTACTGGCCTCGAGTGAGGGTAAGGCCTGGATGGGCATCGTGGAAAAGCCCCTGGGAGATTCTCAGCAGGCCTGGTTGACACAGCTGTAGATGAGGTGTCCTGGAGTGTCCTGGTCCTGATGCAGAAGAAGCTTGAACGCACGCTCCGTCCCAGTCGCCATGGAAGAACAGAGAGAAACAAGAAATGCCTTCGGGAGCTCCCGACCCAAGGGAGTCGGGGATATTCTACACCTTTGTTCTAGAAGCTTGGGTCTAATTTTTCAGATACTCAGTTACTTGTGGCTTTGAGGCTGGATGGCTTTGTACATTTTGTTTCCTGAAATGACCCTATAGGATTACAGAGCAGGAGAAAAGGCTGGGCGGGGGTCCCTGCTGGATGAGACTTCCTGCCCCCTCGGTCTGGGAGTCTGTGATCTTCAGGGCCAGCCCCCAGCTGGCGGGGCCCACCCTGGAAGCTGAGTGTGCCTCTGCCGGTGGTCCCAGCCTTGGCAAGGCAGCTGTCACCACCCTCCAGCCTGTGGTGGTTTCGATAGAGCAGCGTCTCTGCCTTGTCAGTGATGAGGCTTCTTATTCCAGGCTTCTCGAGTCTGAAATAAGAACCCCAACCTTGGACATGCCAGCTGCCTTGGGTTTGCTGGTGGCAGTTCAGAGCATTGAAATTCCTGCTTCACTTTAAGGAAAAATCTGTGCAGTAAGAATCTGTGTGTCTCTAGACTGTGTGGGAGAACTCTGAACTTTCTGTCACTTATTTTTAGTCATGTCCCGACAATGAGTCCCTCTGCCCAGCCTCCGCCCGGGAGAACCCACCTTCCCGTCTCAGGTGAGCCTGACCCCTTGCCACCCCTTGGCTGCTAACAGACTTCAGAACAGCTTGCAGGCAGCAGCTGCAAACCTCAGGCTTCCGAAATGTCACTCCTTCATCCACTCGCCTGTGCAGTCCTCTCTCTAAACTCCCTACTGGGGGCCGGCTCTGCAGGTGTGTCTAGGGCCGCACGCACAGCGTGGGCAACAACCGCACTCACTGGCACAACAAGTCCAGCCCTCCAGGACAGACAGTGGGCCCGTCACCCCAGACACAACCCCTCCTCTTCAGCAAAGTGGGGAATTTGTCAAACACTGGCCCAAGCAGGTATAGCACAGCACTGGGGTCCTAACAATCCGTGAGGGGAGAAAAGGTGCAGGATGCTAACAGGGCCACGTTTATTCAGGACTTCAAGGTTCTGCCCCAGAAGGGGAGTGAAGCTCAGACACAAAGAGCACATTCTGCATGGTGGCATGTCCATGACTGTCAAAAGCAGGCCACACTTACCTACAATGGGAGACATCAGGATGTCGGCTGCTCTGGTGGGGAGTGGGGGGGCCAGTGGTGGCGTTTGCTGAGAAGGGGTTTGCTGAGAAGGGTGTGCAGGAGCATTCCAATGAGAGGCCGCAGCTCTACTGGGGTAAGTATTGCGTAGGAGAAGCAACTGATCAAAATTGCACAATGAAGATGTGTATGTTTCATTATTTGTCCATTTTACCTCCCAAGTCCCTCACTTAGGTGCACCAGAATAGGAGCACCGAAGATGCAGACGGCTGAACGTCTCGCACCATTGGCCAAGGCTGGTCTGGCTGCTGGGGCTGCATGCCGGGCCAGCGTCTTGGGTTCTCCAAGTTTATGCCTCTTTTCCGGCCTGAGACTAAACCGGCAGAGGAGGTCAGGAACTCAGCGACTGCCCTCCAGCGTGGTGAGATGAAGGCAACAGCGCCTATCTTAGAAGGGTGTCATGAGGATTATGTGAGTTAATTTACAAAGAGCACACAGCATGTGCGGGGTTGTGGTGGTTTTGTGAATGTCATTAAAGTCTGTACACTGTTATCCGCTCAGCCGCGGCTGCAGCACTGGGAACACGGGCTGCCCAAGGTGCCGGAGGTTGGACTGCAGCCTAGGCCCTCTCAGTCCAGATTCCTCAGCTCCGCTGGAAACATCACAAAAATCCACTTGTGCTGTTTTTGCTGGTTTATTACTAAATGGACATGTGATTTATTTGGCATAGCAACTCTGTCTTTTCCCAAGAGGTTCTCGGCTTGGGGTATTATCTCACACGGAGGGCTGAGGCTCTCTGGCCCCATCCTGGTGGGCAGTGGGCAAAGAGACGTGGTGTCTGAACCATATCACAAGTACTGGAAGGGGGTGTTAAATCTCTGTCCACATTGGAAATTAGTAAAGCATATTCTTCCCCACAGATAGGTTGCAAAGCCTTGGTCTACAAGGTCAGAGACTCAGGGTGTGAGTCGCCTTTTCCTGTGGGCTCAACACTGTCCACAGCCTGAGGGCGGAGAGCACGAACAGCAGGTGAAGCAGTCGTGACTCAAGAACCTGTCCTGCCTTCCACTCAGGAGCAATGGGCCAGGTCTAGGGTGTCCTTTGGCTCATGCAGACAGTAAGACAAGAGCAGAGCTGCGACAAACACCAGGTGCATGATATGCCCCAGCCACCCTACAGAGAACGCACTGTTAATACCATGTTACTCTCCCTGTCGAGCCCACATTACTCCATATCAACCCTCCTAGCTGTAGACCACTCAGCTCAAGGGCCTGTCCCACCTCTTGCCCCAGTCAGTGTCCATGAAAGGTGTCTGCAGGGCTGTGGTCTCAGGGCTCCGAAGGGAAGCAGCTGGTGGAAACCTGGATGCAGCAGACGCGGCTCATGGCAGGGGGCATCTCTCCATTCCAACCTCACATATTTTTCACATAGGTCAGGAACCGCAGAGCATTCCAGCTGCTCACAGAAGTGCACATAATGTCAGTATTTCCTGCTGACCTTCCTCTGTGGAATGTGAGGGCTCCTGCCCCATGGGCCCAGTTGGGAGCAGCGCTCCTGGTCCATCTGCCAAGCCAACTGCTTTCTTCCTTCCCACCTTTCTGTAAAGCATACTTTCCTCACCACAAAAGTGTAGGATAAAAGGAAGGAATGCACCAGCCACATGCCAACTCTCACTCTCCCCTCTCTGCAGCAGAAACCTCCCTATTCTTATAACCCTTTCTCATCTAAGGCAGCCAATTAGTGCATCTCAAATAGCAATACATGATTCTGAAATTAACAATAGAACCTTATTAGTGCAAAAGGAAGCCAAGTTTGCTGTAGGCTGAGATGTTTTGGATCATCTAAGGGAATTTAGTTATTTTAGCACCACAAAGACATTCTTTAAAAACATGTTCTCCTGGAACGCAGCACTAGATAAGAAGACTAATGGTTTCTTGTGCTGTTGGGTAATCTCAGGTGGGCCCTTAACTTTTCCAAATCACAGTCTCTTGGGAGGCTGGGATTGGTGGGTTCCCATGGCCTCTGTGAGTTCTGGCACTAGACAAGGCAGTTTATAATGAGAAGAGGCAAAAAGTGAGCTGTGACGTCTGCAAACTTAGTTTGAATTCTGGTGTTTCACGTTTCCAGCAGTGTGACCTCAAAAAGCATATTTAACTTATTCTCAGATACCCCATCTGTGAAGAGGGTATGGGAATTTAAGGGTTAATACAGAGGATTCAAAATAAAATATTTAAATGATAAATTTTTCAATAAATGTTATTAGGACAATTAGTTATCCATCTTGCTAAAACAAAATTCTCCCTTTTTAATTCATGTATTAAATACACTTCAGAGGATCAAATATTTAAATATAGGCTGGGCACAATGGCCCATACCCGTAATCCCAGAACTTTGGGAGACTGAGGCAGAAGGATTGCTTGAGGCCAGGAATTTGAGAGCAGCTCGGGCAACGCGGTGAGACTCACTCTGTACAAAAAAATAAAAATTAAGAATTAAAAACTGGGGGCTGTAGAGAAAAAAAGAAAAAAATTAAAAATTCACTGGGCATGGTGGTGCATGCCTGTAGTCCTAGCTACTCACAAGGCTGAAGTGAGAAGATTACTTGAACCCAGGAGTTTGAGCCTGGGGTGAACTATAATTGTACCACTGCACTCCAGCCTGTGTGACAGAGCAAGACCGTGTCACACACAAAAAATTTTAAATTAAATTAATTAAAAGTCTTTTTTAAAGATTTAAATGTGAAAGAAGAAAGAAGGCAGTCACTCTGTGGTAGCCAATGGCTCTCAGAAGTAGTGCGTGAGCAGGAGTCTCTGCTCTGATCCAGGAGCATTGGCAGCTATGAAGAAGGAAGCCAAGAAAAATTCTTTCTGCTATAGTTCCCTTCAGTAATGCTTATCTTATGAACACTCAACTGAAAAACCACTCTACCTAAAAGTAGGAAAGATGGCAATTCTAAATAGCAACTATTATCTCCGGGAGACACCTCAGATATGTGAGGAATCAAGCCATAAATGTGCGTTTGCTGGACATTGTATACCATGTCATCTCTATGACTGCAGATTTCAAGGACAATTTTTACTCCCATCTAACAATCTCACTGTAACAGTGACTGACAGTAAAAACTGTGCTTTCTACAGTGCTGCCGATGGGTAGACAGACAAGTGCTTGCTGCAGTTGTTTCTGAATCCAGCCGGGTCATGGAGTCATGAAGCTGTAAGCTCCGTGGGAGCAAGGATCACCTCTCTTTCTTGTATTATAGGCACTCGATAAATACTCGTGGCTGTGAAAAAAGAAAAGAAAAGAAAAGGAAGAGAAAGGCAGAAAGTAATAGAAAGCAAAGGTGCATATTTTTATAATCTTAGAATGAAGAAGACCACTCAGGAAAATCTCGACACCTCTCTGGATAAAAAAATTCAGAATGCACTGCAAAAATAGGCTTATAAAATAAATATATTTACCCTTTTAAACTCTTCATGGAAAATAAAAACGTAAATAAAAGAAAAACTAGGGGCTGGGAGTTTTCAATTCACTTGACAAAGAGATGATTTCCATAACTACAAAGCGTGCTTACAAATTCAAAAGTGGAGAACAGGCCCCAACTTTTTGTAATGGCAGAATAGCCCCCACTGAACCAACTATTTCACAGGTAACAACTATAAACTTTAGGTAAAATATGGGGGGAAAACCTGCTTGAAGGCACTGGAGTGGCAAACGCTGGAGTGCTGGTGTTGAAGGAAATGTCCTGTGTGTTTACTGTACTGATGTTTGTGTCCTGATTGTGATGTTGCTCTGTAGCTTTGTAAGGAGGTGGGGTGAAGGGGACACAGGATCTCTGTGTTACTTCTGGGTGTGAATCTACAAATATATCAAAGTGAAGTTTAATTTTTAAAAAGTCAATTTATGTAATTTATATGATTAGAAAATAAAGGATTAATTCTAATCATCAACAGAACAAACATTTGAAGATCAACAACCATTAATGACTAAAGAAAAAACCCAGGAAGCTTGAAATAGAAGGAAATTATCTTATACTGATAAAGAACATTCTTAAAAACCTAGAGTGAACATGATACTAGTGAAATATCAGTTTCCTCTTAAGATAGGAAACAAGGCAAGATTGACCATTCTAAGCATTTCTTTCCACCATTGTCCTAGAGGGCATAATTAGTGCAATATGACAAGAAAGAAAGCCAGATAAACAAAAATCTCATAGTAAAGGTTAAACATTTGTTTACTTTAGCTCCTTTGGTCTAACAAATCATGTCCAGATTTCAAGAAAAAATTACAAGGCATGCCAAAAGGCAAAAAATACTGTCAGAAGACACAAAATTAGTGTCAGAACCAGCTCAGATATGGTAGAAATTTAGGAATTTTCAAATCAGGAATTTAAAATAACTACGATTAATGTGCTAAGGACTCTAATAATAGAAAAAGTGAACAATATTTAAAAAATGCATGAGTAAGATTGAAATTTAAAAGAAAGCATAAAAAGGAAATGCAAGAAATTATAAACACTGTAACAGAAGTGAATAGTGCCTTTAATGGGTTCATCAGTGAACAGATAAGAAAAGAATCAGCCTGATGTGTGGGTCAAAGAAACCTCCAGATAAATTAAAAACTATTTTGAACTAAATGAAAATGAAAATGCAACTTATCAAAATTTGTGAGAATCAGTGAAAGCAGAACTTAGAAGGAAATTTATAGCATTGGATGAATATATTAAAAAAGAATAAAGATATAAAGTGAACAACTTAAAATTCTACCTTAGGAAACTAGAAAAAGAAGAGCAAATAAAATGTAAGCGGAAAAATATATTAGAGCAGAAATCAATGAAATTGGAAACAGAAAAAATAATAAAGAAAAATCAATGAAATCAAAATCTGGTTCTTTTAAAACATTAATAAAATTGATAAACATTTAGCCAGACTAGTCAAGAAAAAAAAGGGAAGACACAAACCTCTAACATCAGAAATTATAGAGGGGCATCACTATAGATCCCATGGACATTAAAAGGATAATACATGAATATAATGAACAACTCTATGCCCAGAAATTTGATACCTAGATGAAACTGACTAGTTACTCGAAAGACATGATCTACCAAAACTCACACAGCAGAAATAAATTATCTTAATAGACATATTTATTATAGAAATTTGATCAATAATTGATCATCTTCCCAAAGAAAAAAAACATCAAGACCAGAAAGGCTCACCAGTGAATTCTACCAAACATTTAATGAAGAAATTACACCCGTTTTCTACCATCACTCCAGAAAACAAAAACAGAGAGAATACTTCCTAATTCATTCTATGCGGCCAGCATTACCCTAATATCAAAATCAAAGACAGTACAAGAAAGGGAAACTAGGGACCAATATGTCTCATGAACATAGAAGCAAAAATTCTCAACAAAATATTAGCAAATCAAATTCAATAATGTATAAAAAGAATTCTGCACCATGATCAAATGGGCTTTATTCCACTTATGCGAGGCTTGTTCAATATTCAAAATTCAGTAATGAAATTAATCACATCAACAAGCTAAAGAAGAAAAATCATATGATCATATCAGTAGATAGATAAAAAGCATTTGACAAAAATCCAACACCCATTCATGATACAAACTTTCAAAAACCTAGGAACAGAGAACTCCCTCAACGTGACAAATAACATCTGCAAAAATCTACAGTTAACGTCATACTTAATGATGAGAAACTAGACACTTTCCCCCTAAGATTAGAAAAGGGCAGAGACAGCTCCTATCACTGCTCCTATTCAACATCATATTAAAATGCAGTAAGACAAGAAAAGTAAACAAAAAGGCAAATTAGGATAGAAGACATAAAATTTGTTTGCAGATGACATGATTGTTTAGATAGAAAATGCTCAAGAATTAACAATTTAAAAACCCGTCCTTAAACTAATAAGTGATTATAAGAAGGTTGCAGGATCCAAGGACTATAAATAAAATATCAATTGCTTTCTAATATACCAGCAATGAACAACTGAAGTTTAAGTTTAAAAAATACCATTTACATTAGCCCCAATTTAAAAAAAGAAAAATATGTAGGTGCAATCTAACAAATATGTATAAGATCTATATAAGGAAAACTATAAAACTTTGAGGCAAGAAAATTTTAAAATCCAAGAAAATGGAGAAATATTTCATGTTAATGGATAGGAAGACTCAGGATGTCAAGATGCCAGTTCTTCCCAACTTGCTATAGAGTCAATATATTCCATTCAAAATTCCAGCAAGTTATTTTGTGAAAACCAGCAAACTGATTTTAAAGTTTATGTAGAAAGGCAAAAGACCCAGAATAGCCAACACAATATAAAGAAAAACAAAGTCAGAGAACTGATACTACCTGACTTCAAGACTTACTATACAGCTATGGTAATCAAGACTATGTGGTGCCGGTGAAATAACAGACAAATAGATCATTGGAGCAGAATAGAAAGCCCAGGAAAAGACCCACACAAATATAGTCAACTGATTTTTGACAAAGGAACAAAGACAATTCAAAAGAGAAATGACAGTCTTTTCAACAAATGGTGCTGGAACGATTTGACATCCACACACAAAGTTTAAAAAGTGAAATTAGATAGTGACTCTACATTTTTCACCAAAAATTAATTCAAAGTGCATCATAGACCTAAATGTAAAACATAAAACTATAAAAACCCTAGAAGATAACATAGGAGAAAATCTAGACGACCTTGGGTATGGCAACAACTTTGCAGATACAATACCAAAGCCATGATACTGTTGATGACAAAAACTACACTCTGCAAAATATTTTTAAAGGTTTACTCAGAGCCAGTGTGAGCGACCATGGCCTGGGGAATAGTCTTAAGAGGTCCTAAGAAAGTGTGCCTGAGGTGGTCAGGTTACAGTTTGGTTTTACATGTTTTGGAGAGGGAGAAGTTATAGGCAAAGTCATAAATCAATACACAGAAGATATACATTGATTGAGCCCAAAAAGTTGAGACATCATGAAGCAAGGGCTGACAGGTCATAAGTGAATTCAAAGGTTTTCTGTTTGGCAATTGGTTGAAAGAATTAAGCTTTGTCTAAAGACTTGAAGTCAGTAGCAAGAAATGCTTAAGTTAAGGGGGGTTGTGGAAGCCAAGGTTCTTGTTACGTAGATGAAGCCTCCGGTTAGCAGGCTTCAGAGAGAATGGATGGTAAAGTTCTCTTTTTGGACCTCGAAAGTTGTCAGAATCTCAATTAATCTCTCCTAGATCTGGGGAAGGCCTGGCTATATTAATGGAGATTCTCTACAGATGCAAATTTCCCCTACAAAAAGTGGCTTTGCAGGGCCATTTACAAATATGTCAAAGAAATACACCATGGGATAAAATATTTGCATTTTTTTTCAGGGTTTGCTATCTGTTATGTGATGCTATGCAAGAGTCAGGCTGGAATTTGGTATCTTACCGTCTCAAGGAGTCTTCTCTGTCATTCTCATGATCTCTGTTAAGGTAAATGTTGGTTGGCTGTACCTAAACCCCAACAGGGAGGGGTTATAATGAGGTGTGTCTGACTTCTCTTCCCATCATGGCCAGGGATTTTAGTTTTTTGGGTTTCTTAGGGATTCTATTAGCCCAGAGGGGATCTTTCCAGTCAGTTGGGGGGCTTAGGATTTTATTATTGGCTTACAATCCATAAAAGAAAGAATTGATAAGTTGGACTCCATCAAAATTAAAAACTTCTGCCCTGTTAAAGACATTGTTGAGATAATGAAAGGGCAAGCCACTGACTAGGAGCAAATATTTGCAAAACACATACCTGATAAAAGAATGGAATTTAAAATGTACAAAAGACTCTTTAAATTTGACGACAGGATAAAAACAACCCAATTAGAAAGTGAGCCAAAGATCTAAACAGACACCTCACCAAAGAAAATATACAGATGGCAAATACGCCTATGAAAAGATGCTGTACATCACATTTCATTTAGGAACTGCGAATTAAAACAATGATGAGGCCAGGTGCATGGCTCACTATTGTAATTCCAGTGCGTCAGGAGGGCAGAACAGGAGACTGCTTGAGGCAAGGAATTCAAGACCAGCCTTGGCAACATAGCAAGACACTGTCTACCAAGAAATTTTAAAATTTGCCAGGCATGGTGGCATGCACCTGTGGTTCTGGCTACTGAGGAGGCAGAGGTGGGAGGATTGCTGGAGCCTAGCGGACTGGGGCTGCAGTCAGCCATGATCATGTTACTGCACTCCAGCCTGGATGACACAGCAAGACCCCATCTCAAACAAACACAACAAAACCAAACACCACAATGAGCTACTACTACACACACATTAGAGTAGCTAAAGTTCAAAATATGGACACCCAATGCTAGGAAGGATTAGAAGCAACAGAAACTCTTGTTCATTGCTGGTGGGAATGCCAAATGGTGCAGCTGCTTTGGAAAACATTTGGCAGTTTCTTATAAAACTGAGCATATCTTTACCTTATATATATAATGGAAACGAACCAAACTGTCTTCTCCACTATACTGTCAACACATAGCACTTCCGGGCCTCAAAATGTGGGGGGGGCCTTTCTTCACACCCCTGTAATTGCCTGATGGATTCTTCCTGCCTGCCACACAGGCAAAGTCAATTCACGGAGACTGTAGCATTGTGTAGAGAAAGAGTTTAATTGATGTGAGGCCAGCCCATAGGGGAGAACTGGAGCTATCCCTTAAGTCAGTCTCTCTGAAGGCTCAGAGGCTAGGGTTTTTATGGACAATTTGGCGGGCACGGGGCTATGGAATGGGGGCTGCTAACTGGTTGGGGATGAAGTCACAGGAGTGTGGAAAGCAGTCCTCATGTGCTGAGTCTGCCTCTGGGTAGGGCCACAGGACCAGCTTAATCATGAGTCAGGAGTCCAGGTAGGGTCAGTCTATAAAACATCTCAAAAATCAATCTTAGTTTCTACAGTAATGATGTTATCTATAGCAGTGGTCCCCAACCTTTTTGGCACCAGGGACAGGTTTTGTGAAAGACAATTTTTCCATGGACCAGGGGGTGTTGGGGAAGGTGTCGGGATAAAACTGTTCCACCTCAGATCATCAAGCATTAGATTCTCATAAGGAGCTCACAACCTAGATCCCTCACATGTGCAGTTCACAATAGGGTTTGCACTCCTACGAGAATCTAATGACACCGCTGATCTGACAGGAGGCAGAGCTCAGGGGGTGATGCTTGCTCACCTGCTGCTCACCGCCTGCTGTGCCTCCCAGTTTTTAACAGGCCATGGACTGCTACCTGTTGGGGACCCCTATCTATGGAAGCAACTGGGAAAGACACAAGTCTTGTGACCTCTGTCCTCATGACTCCTGAGCAGTAAGGGATCATAGAAAACACATGTAAATCTCAGCAGGATTCAGTTCCTTCCATAATACTAGTCTTGTAGCTTTTCAATAGTCTTACAAAGGCGGTTTTCAGTCCTCGAGCAAGGAGGGAGTTAGTTTTAGGAAGGGACTATTATCATCCTTGCTTTCAAGTTGAACTATAATTCTTCCTGAAGTCAGCTTGGCCTGCACCCAGAAATGACCAAGGACAGCTTGGAGGTCAGAAGAGGTCAGAAGCAAGATGGAGTCAACAATGGCAGATTTCTCACTGTCACAATTTTGCAAAGGTGGTTTCACACCAAGCAATTCTCTAGTGCACACCAACAGAGTGCCCAATAATTCAATATGATTCTGACACTCACTAGAGTTAGCACAGATACCACAGGTTGAGTCATCAGCCTCACAAGATGGCCCTTATTTACAATGCCAATTGTAAGTCCCAGGTTTTTCCACCCTTTTGGCTAATAGCCAAAAGTTAATAACTGGGGGTTCTCATGGCCCCTCCTTGTGTTAGATTACTTGCTAGAATGGCTCACAGAACTCGGAGAAACACTTTACCTATGTTCACTCACGCATGATAAAATGATGTAAATGAATAGCCAGTTGCCGGGAGAGGCATGTGGGAAGGGGTGCAGAGCTTCCACACCCTCTGCAGGCACTACTCCAGGGACCTCCGCGTATTCACCACTGGAAGCCCTCTCAACTGTGTCCCTTTTGGGTTTTTATGGAGGTTCTAGCATGTAGGCATGATTTGTTAAATCACTGCCCATTGGCGATCAACTTGACCTTCAGCCATCTCCCCTCCATAGAGGTTGGGGGTGAGACCACAAGTTCCAACCCTCTACGCACACGGCTGGTTGCTCTGGTGACGTGCCCCATCCTGAGGCTGTCCAGGTGCCCCCAGCCCCCAGTCATCTCATTAGCATACAAAATGCTTATCACTCCACAGATTCCAAGGCTTTGGGAGCTCTGTGTCAGGGAAATGGGAAAAGGACCAAATGCACATCACAAGATCACACCATGTAACCCAGAAATCATGCTCCGAGAGATCACCCAAATGAATTCAAAACCACACAAAAATGTGCACACAAATGTTTATAGCAGCTTTATACATAATTGCCAAACTTGAAAGCAACCAGACGACCTTTCATGGGTGAATGAATAAGCAAACTTGTTCACCCAAACAATGGAATACTAGCCAGTGACAAAACAAAATGCACTGCCAAGCCTCAAAAAGACACGAGGGAACTGCAGCTATGTTTGCTAAGTGAAAGGAGCCAATCCGAAAAGGCTGCACACGCTGTGATTCCAGCCAGATGATATTTTGGGAAAAGCAAAACGATGGAGACAGTAAGAGATGAGTGGTTGCCAGGGGTGAGGGAGGAGGAAAATCAGGGGCACAGATGATTTTGAAGCAGTGAAGTGGCTGTGATGCTACGATGGTGGCCACAGCCATTACACATCCATCCAACACAGAAGGTGCTGCACTGAGAATGGGCATAGTGCAAGCCATGGAGTTTGAGTGACAGCAATGTCTCAGCGTAGCTTCACCCATTGTGACAAATGGGTCACACTCCTGCAAGCTGTCATTGGTTTATTTATTATTGTTGTTTTAGAGACAGGGTTTCAGTCTGTCACCGAGGCTGGAGTGCAGTGGTGTGATCTCAGCTCACTGCAGCCTTGACCTCCTGGACTCAAGCAATCGACCTCCCAAGTAGCTGGGACTACAGGCATGCACCATGGCAGCTGATTTTTGTGGGTCTTTTTGTAGAGATGGTGTCTCACTTTTTGCCCAGGCTGGTCTCAAACTCCTGGCCTCCAGTGGTCTTCCCACCTTGGACTTCCAAAGCCAAGATTACAGGTGTGAGCCACAAGCCCAGCCTGCAAGCTATTAGGGGAAACTGTGGGGGTGGGGAGGGAACACAAGGGGACTCTACTTTCTGCTCGGTTTTTCTGTTATCAACCTAAAGGAAGAAACGGAGGCAAAATTAATGCAATTTATTCGTGCTGAGCTGAGGATGGCTTTCTTGGACATATGCCCAAGTTGCCTTGGGGAGTACCCCCTGGGCCCTTCGTTGCAAGCAGGTTTTCAAAGGCAAAAAGGGGGTTCAGGGACTGGCTTGACACCAAGTTGTTCATCAGGAATTCTCACTGGGCCCAGGAGCGAGTGTGTCGGTGACAGGACGGTGGCCAGGCCCACCTCTCCCCAGGATGATCATTGTCCTGGAAATGCCTGAAGGCAGCAGGACCCCCCAGGGTTCAGGTTCAGTCTTTGGAGATGCAGTCTGAGGGTCTGTCTGCAGAGCCTCCATTCATGCAGAACATCAACATGGAACAGAACTCAAAGGGGCACATGTCTCTCTGCCTTCACATCACCCAGATTCATGTGTGAATTCCTGCCCAGCCCCAAATCACACCCTGTCTAGTGCTTTCCCTGGAGGAACACCTGCCGTCCTCACAGCAGGGATCTCCAAGGATGGTCCGAGCTTTGGCTTCCCAATGATACTGCTCATTCCTGCTGAGAAACTCCTCTTCCACGGTGGTGAGATACTGAACTTGACTCATGGAATAGACACTCCCTGGTATCCCACTGCCATGCGAAATAGCAGCTCCTCAAATTACCTTTGCTACGTTTCTAATGCCAAGGTCCAAAGAAGCCCTGTGTGGCCATCAGAGGCATTCTGAACCCAGTTCACTCAGAAGCCCATGGTTGGTGGTCATCATCTACTTGTGTTCTGAGAAACCATAAAGTTCAACTTCAGCTCTTCACTTACGGTCTTTTCATATTATTTTAGAACGTGAAGCTTAGTGCTGTGTGTCCCTCCTTTTATGTCGTGAACACAGCCTGCTCCGTAAGGTGTCTGACTCTTCTGCGACCCCTGGGCTTTCCTCATGTTTAACATTCTGGTTTTCTCCTTCCTTGAAGTCCCTGTGGTCTCCTCCAGTTTTTTCTTTGTGGCTCTGTACAGACTGATGCATTTATTTTGCCTTTTCTGACTAACCATTCCTTACTCTGTCCTTGATGGGAGAAGGGAGAGCAAAGAAGTTAAATTTACTTCAGGGCATCAAAATGAATGTCTACTTATTAACTTTGTAAGCCAAAAAGTGATATATATATACTTGTAAAGTAGTGTTAATTTTACCTAATAATTACAGTTTCCAACAGTTAAAAAATATATCATTGGTTTACAGAAGCAACACTGCTTAGTGATGAGCTGCACATTGTTGAGCTGTGGGAATGGGTTATGGGGTCCAGCATGCAGCATTGTGGGGTTCATTTGCACCTGTTCCAAAAGACGAACCCATGGCTCAAGGCGGGGTGGGAAGTGGCTGCAGTCTCATTTTAATGCCTCCCTGGGTCTGATATTTTTAAGGGGCTCAAATTCCTCAGATAAAGAAAAGCTTATATTGAAGGGAAGACTGCTTCTGAGTCAGAACAACAGAAGCAGCCCAGTGCCTGGAATGTTTGGGTTCTAAAAACCTATTTCTTACATGAACTTTTAGGTTTTATTATTTTACTGTCTATGGTTGGTACTATTTAATGATTTATCTGAATGTGACTTAGAAACAAACACTATGGCACAAAAACAGAATTCCAGTAAATGATGTGAAGAGAACGTGTGGCCTGGGAAGCCCTGGACCTTGTCCGCCTTGGAGTTGTGTCCTCACCTCTAATCCTCTTGGCACACATTTGTGTAACTCACATGCTTGGGGGAACATGCGTGCTGATGTCCACACCCCACCCCCTGGAACCTGTGGATTGCTTGCTTACAATGCACCAGGGACTTTGCTTAGGGGACTCGGTGATATATCTTGAGATGAGAGATACTCCTGATGACCTGGTGGGGCCTAGGTAACCTGCAGGGTCCTCCTAAGGACAGGAAGAAGCTGGAGGCAGAGACTGGATGCTGCTATGCTGTGGCTCTGAGGATGGGGTAAGGGGCAGAAGCCAAGGGAGGCAGAGATGGACCCCCCGGTGCCTCCCAACAGAGACCAGTGGGCAATGCTGTCATTTCAGAACTGAAAAAAAGACAGATTTGTATTGTTTTAAGCCAATAGCAACAACAAAGTCAGGTTACTTCTTTCCTTCATTCAATAAACATGGAATGTGAACCATGTGTCGGCCATGCTGGGAGCTGGGACATAGCTGAGGAGGACACAGCCAGGCTCCTGCACTTGGGCAATGCAGCTCACAGCTGCACCAAGGCTTGCAGAGCCTCCTGCAGAAGCAGCAGAGGCCTTCGCAGGCAGGGGCCAGGGGCAGGTGGGTGGAGAGCACACAGGCGCACAGGGCTCTGGGATGGCCAGGGAGCGGGGAGCACGCAGACCCTCCCTGAGAAAAGCTTCTGCGTGGGCCGCATCGCATTGTCCTCCCGGCAGCTGCGAGCCCGCGGGCTCAGCCCCTGCCCACATCTGGCGTCCTACTAGTCACCAGGCCTCTGCGGCCACCTCAGTATGTGAGGGTTCCATGAAGAGGGGTCGTGTCCTCTGGGACCCTGGACCTCCCAGAGAAATCACCCTCCTGTGCCAGGGCCCAGCCTCAGGGGAGACATGAATCTACCCCAGGCCCACCTGGGAGGGGCCGGGGCTCCGAGCCTGGTCTGGGCTGTCCACCTGGGCATGAGCGTCACGCCACGGCCAGGGGAGGGCGACCCTGGCAGAGCCCCACGGTGTGCTGCAGAGCCAGCCCTGTCCACAGCCCGTCCATGCAGGGCAGGCCTGGTGTTCCCAGCCAAAGTCCACACAGCCAGGTGTTGGCACCTCGTGAGAGGGCTTAGAGGACAACGTATCCATCCCAGTTCCCCCGAGGGCAAGGCGGGTGCTGTCCAGGAAGAAACCCTGTGGAGGGAGGGGAGCGCACCTCGACCTGTCTTCCTTCTGCTCTTGCAGGAAAATTTTGGGGAAATTACTAAGGTAGAAAGAGAGACCCTGTTCTTTTTGTGTGTGTTTTTTTTTGTTTTTTGTTTTGTTTTGTTTTTTGGCAACTCCCTTCACTCGACTTCAACCATAAGAATCCCAACCAGGAAACTTACCAAGCATCGCAAACCACCTCGAAAAGCCACGCCACACAGCCCACATGCGGGGACGCTGAGGGGCACACAGGGACCCCTGAGTGACGTGGGGACGCGCGCGGGGGCGCCGTGGGGACGCGCGGGGTGGGGGGGCCGCTGAGGGTTGTGGAGCCGGTGAAGGACGTGGGGCCGCTGAGGGGACGCACACGGGGCCGCTGAGGGACGTAGGGGCTCTGCGGGGACGCACAGTGGGCTGCTGAGGGGAGGCGCTCGGGGCCCCTGAATGACGCGGGGACACACGTGGGGCTGCTGAGGGGATGGAGGTGGGGAGCTGAGGGGACGTACAAGGGGCCGCTGAGGGACGCGGGGGCGCTGAGGGACGTGGAGACGCTGAGGGACGTGGAGACGCTGAGGGATGTGGAGACGCTGAGGGGAGCACGCGGGGCAGTGAGGGACTTGGAGACGCTGAGGTGGCCCCCTCCGGCCACCGTCGGCCCAGGAAGAGACCATTCGAACGTCTACACTGGGGAAAAGCCTCCAATACAGTAAGATCCAGGAGTTATGATGACACTAAAAATGGCCGCGATAACATCAGTCACCATTGGACTTGCTAAAACCAACTGTACCTCAGGATGGCCAAACAATGGAGGAAAAACCCTTCAGAAGGCAGGACAGCTCACAGGTGAAGAACCGAGGCACAGAATCAGAGCGTCCCTCCGCGGCCCGCGGGCGATGACGGACGCGGGAGACGCCTTCCGACCCCGCCCCCTGCGCGGGCCCAGGGCGCTCCTGGGCTGCGTTCCCGCCGGAACTCCCCGTGGACGGCAGCGGCCGACGCCAGGGTCCCCGCCGCGCAGGAGACACCGGGGTGCGGGGAGGTCGCGCAGCCCAGGGCACAGGCCAGACCTGGGGGCGCCGTGGGATCAAAAGACAAGTCGCAAGAGGAGGACGCGGTCGAGCCGAGGATCCTTCTCCTGGTTGGAAAAACTGCGTGTTAAAAACCTCTTTTATGCCAATAATTGTGTTTAACAATGGAGACAGGAAGGAATAGGGGATGAAAATAACAAATAAGCAGCCAACCAATATTTTATTTGAACCTGTGAAATGCTATGCAATTGCTGGGGAGTGACTTACTTCCAATTATGTGGTCACTTTTAAAATAGGTATAATGTAATACTGAGAAAAGTGTATGTTTTGTGGATTTGGGGAGGAGAGTTCTGTAAACACCTTTCAATAACATTAACTTGATATGGATCATAGACCTAAATGTAATATATGCAACTACAAAACTTCTAGAGAACAATACATGAGAGAACTTATATGACCTTAAATTTGGCAATAAATTTCTGGATATATAGCCAAAAGACTTAAATGAATAACCTTATGTAGTCAGCTAATATATGGCAAAATAAGAACTGGAATCCAAAACAATCTGGAATTATCAAAGATACTCCTCTTTTCATTAAATCATATCACCTCCAGAGGGTGACTGCAGAAGATATTAGATGAGAATTTGATTAGAAGACTTTTAAGACTGAAATTACAAATTTCTCAAAGGGAAAAACAAAATTTATAGTGAATATTACATGAATTAAAAGAGGATATCAGTTGCATTTAATGATCTGTTAATTTCAGTGAAACCTCTATACTTACTAGGAGTCCTGGTTCTGGAATAGGAGAAGCCCTTGCAAACCTTTTGCCCAGTCTCCTCTTCTCTTTCTTTAGGTTTTGCATATTCTGAATACATTTATCTGTAAGCTTTAGAAAAATTAAAAGGAAAGAACAAATCATACTTTTTGGTAACATATAAAGATAACATGCTGATTATATTTTTGGTTTGCGTCAATAAAAAAGGTAAACACCACCACCACTGCAAACAGTTTCCATAACAACGTAGAAATAGGGGGGAAAATCCCTTTCAGTCAAATGTGTGGCTCATAGGTGAAGAAAATCACACTAGAGCATCAGTAGAGTTTTCAAATAAGACTGTTCTTGATTATCATCTTACCACTGTGTACTTTTAAACAGATCCAGATTCATGGATTAGTGTGTTTACTTTTATTTCAAAAGTAATGTTCATTAAAGACTCCTAGGGGATTTTCTCTGTAGAAATAAGAAAACAATTATTTGCTTCCTTGAAATGTTGCATGACACACAGCTTTTTATGCTACCATTGTATGGCATCTACAAGTAGCAGAGACCCAGGAGATCAAACTCAAATGCTTTGAGGACAATGAAATACAGTAATAGAATAGAAAGGATATGAATCACAAGAACTTTTGTATCTTCTTCCAATGAAGTATAATTGGTACAATTGCTTTGAAAACAAGCTTTTAAAAAAATTCACTGCCAACAGAGTATAAACTAGAACAATTGCTTTGAAAACAATGTAGCATTACTTTCTAACAATGAAAAATTTGCTTTCCCTATGATTCAACCATTGCCCTCTTGCCTAAATAATCAAGTGGAATTCTTGTACATGGGAAAGGAAGACATGTACTAGAATGTTTGTGGTAGTACCATTCATTTTAGGAAAATGTAAAAATGATACAATGTCTGTGAACAAGAGAAAAAGGATTAATGAACTGTGATGTGTTCCATGACAAAATATGGAGCAGCAGTGAAAATAAACTATGTACAGTAATATAGATAAATCTTAGGAAATAATATTGAGAAGGAAGAGTAAATCACACTAAATTTTG
This sequence comes from Cheracebus regulus, assembly GCA_963574635.1. NCBI lineage: Eukaryota > Metazoa > Chordata > Mammalia > Primates > Pitheciidae > Cheracebus > Cheracebus regulus. Next base: position 27,706 of record CAUYQU010027790.1, read on the forward strand.
GGTGATCTTATGTTCATAAAGTTTAAAACCAAGCAAAAGCAAATAATGAACTTTTAGAGGCACATATGTAACAAACTATTATGGAAAAGGAAGAGATTGGTGTAACTAAAATTCAAGATGGTAGTTACCTCTGGGAGAAATTTTAGGAGGTAGAATAGAAAAGCATTCCTTAGCTGGATTCAAAAGTACTCATAATATTTTAATCCTTAAATGAGAGGCATATGATATTTTATAAATAATTTTTGTATATGTATTAAATGTTACATTAAAAACTAAGTATATAAGCTATTTAGTTTACCCTAGTTAAGACCATTCCAATAGTAGTCATGTGATCCCAGAGTCCTAAGAAATATATTGAAGTGCCTACCAGTATAAGTTCTATTATGTTAGGGACTACTATATAAAGTAACAAGTTACAAGCACAATGTTGAAACAACCAGAACCTAGTTCTTTATTTAAACATTACCTGCCGCCCAGTGACCTCTGAAGGATGATGTCTTGGTCCTTCCTATATATGCAAAATTAAAACAGATTCACACATTAAAAAGTCATTAAAAAACAGTAAATTAGTTATTATAATAGGAAGAAGCCTATGCTACTTTTAAATTTATGTATCATATGAATCATTTCAACGGTAAGAGGCAGGTTAAAAAAAAAAACAAAAAGAAAAAAGGCAGGTTCAAAATATCTAAGATAAAGATTGTGGTGGAAGATGGAGACAGTATTATGATAAAAAAGAACTAGCTGGGAACCACCTTGCAGATAACAGGCAAAGATTGGAGACTTATTCGGGAGGGAAGGAATGTATGAAAAATCCAAAAATGCATGTTTCTACTTGCACAGGACTTCAGTGGTGCCATTGAGCAATCTAGTCTTTAAGCTAGTTTCAAAGCCTAGGAATCATTGGTGATATGATTGAGATTGGATGGTTTTCTGAAGCACAGGGAACATGGCTGTTAGTTTTTGAGATTTTCACCCCACCCTCTATTTCTTGATCATACCTTAAATATCTACTCCTTCCCCCATTTTGATCCAGTCTTTTAACCAGGAGACCCAAGAGCAATCTGTTCCACATCTGGCAATTGAGAACTTATCCTGCTCCCTACTTCTGTAATTTCCACTCCACCTCCTAGGACAGATCAGTGGGGCAGCCAACATACAGGTGATGTGCCTGACCCCTAGCAAACAGCGGGTGGGGCTTTTTCTTGTTTCAGGTAGGTCCAGCAGTCAGGATTTAGTCTGTCTGCTTCACTTGGAATTTCCCAACCCCCAGCACCAAATCACATTTGCAACAGCTAGAAGTGCCATGGCCAAAGCCACAGCAGCCTGGAGTTCAAAGCCCAAGACAAAGTGGCAGAGGTGAGGTTAAGGGCCCCACCAGACTCACAGGGTTGACTTGGGAAGGCTCGATGTCCCAGCAGTACAGGCACATGCCGTGGAGCCTAAGGGTGCCGTCTGGCACCTCCTGCCTGTCCTGGACCAAGTGATTGTGGGACCCACCACCCCCAGCCCTCAAGCCCCACCCTACCCAGTTCCATCACAATTCTCTTTATTCTCCTTCCTGCTATGGCCTCTGCCCTTTCCCCAGTTGTATTTCAGTCCAGCGCAGGGAAGGCAAGGCCTCAAGTTGTCCACAGTATCTTTGATTTATGGATTTTAGTTTACCATAATTCTCTATATCCTATCCTTCTTCCTCAGAAAATTGCACAATACCAATTTCCCACCTTTTCTAGGCTTCATCTCTCTAGTCTCTCTCTTTATAAAGCCCCTTTCATTTGTATCTACTTAGTCTCCATGTTTTGTCACTTCAGTCTGTCTATTGTTAGGATTCTCAATTCTACCATTTCATTGTTGTTCCTTCATAGCTTCTACTGGGAGACCCAACAGGATGGCTTCTTCCCATTTATCTATACCAAATGAAGTGAGGAGAAGCTTGAAGAAGGTTGCAGTACATATTTATCTCCCCCTATTTATTTGTTTATTTTTGACAGAGTCTTACTCGGTTACCCAGACTGGAGTGTAGTGGCATGATTTGGACTCACTGCAACCTCTGCCTCCCAGGTTCAAGCAATTCTCCTGTCTCAGCCTCTTGAGTAGCTGGGACTACAGGTGCATGCCATGACTCCTGGCTAATTTGTGTGTGTGTATGTGTGTGTGTGTGTGTGTGTGTGTGTGTTTAGTAGAGACAGGGTTTCACCATATTGGCCAGGATTGTCTCAAACTCTTGACCTAAGGTGATCCGCCCACCTTGGCTTCCCAAAGTGCTGAAATTACAGGCATGAACTGCTGCGCCCAGCTGTGACCTCCAATTTAAACTGGGTCCTCAGTGCTGCTTACCATTTGTATGTTGCACCAGCTTTTTTTTGTGCTATGCAGTATTCCCTTCAAATTGTCTTCTCTCTATTAAAATATCTGAATCCACCAACTCTCAGACACTTCCAGCAGAAGTGGGACCACCTGTGCTTCCAAACTGATGCTGGTGAACACATACAGTGCTTAATATGCTCAGTACTGTTACATGAATTTATATGTGTTAACTGATCAATTCTTTAGACCACTCGAGGAGGGTAAGTGCATTATTATAATCACTGGGAAACAAGGCACTGGATGTTAAATTGCTTCTCAAGGTTATGTTCTTAGTAAGAGGGTGAGCTAGAATTTAAATCCAGAATTGGCCCTTAGATGACATGCTTCTAATTATGTGCTGTCCTACCAATTGCTTTTGAAACCCTCACTGGGGCTGCATCAGTACCACCTAAAAGCCTGTAACCTTGTCAATATCCACACTATCCTTTTTCCTGTAACCCTGTTGAAGTGGAAGAAAAATTGGCATTCCTTCTGTCGTCTCAAATAAATCCCTCCATTTGCATTTCCATACCATTTCCCTCCTAAGGGCCTCCTTAGATTTAGCTCTACAGATTGTTCCTTTCCTTGTTAACATTTCTGTATTGCCTCTTTTCTTTAAACATTTCACTACTATATGTTCAAATCTCCTCTCCAAACTGATAAAGGAAACTCTTTAGATCAACAACCAATTGTATCTATTGCCCATCCACTCTATATAAAGTAAATATTTATGAGAGTGATCTATACCTCTGCCTTTTCTTTATGTTTAGTGTAAGGCTTGGCTTACTGAACACTCCTTCAATTCCCGCTGTTCCACTGGTGTCTTGTCTCAAAATGGTAAATCAAACGATCTTTCTGCTGAATTCAACAGGCGCTTTCTATCCTATGACTTTTATATCACATTAGAAACACTGAAAAGTCTCTCCAACGAGTTAGGCTTAGAAAAAGTAAACAGTTTTGCCCAAGTGTAATGTTCAAAACCATTGACTATGCTCTTCTTGAAACTCTCCCCTCTGGGAGCAATTATTTATTACAAAAGTGTATAAAATTCCCCGTTATCACAAACCAAGAATTGACTTGCTATACCACAGAAAATGATTTGAATACTACTATTACATATCTTGCCAGGTCCTATGCATACAAAATTAATAAATTAAATTATCTCCCTCAAAGGCAGTTGCTGAGTCTGTCCCACAGACTCTGGCTAAGCAACAGATGAGTGGAGTACACAGACACAGGCTTGTCTGTCAGCATGGCTAGGGGACTCCTGCTAGAGTTAGCAGCAGCCCCAATAAGCTGGAGATGCTCACATTTATTTATTATAGATCTAATGACAAATGCCTAGTGCAAACACCATTTGTGGGTAGTTAATATTGTCGACCCCTCAAGTAGGGGGCAGTTCTGCATGCAGATGATCAAAGATTGGTTTCCGGGGAAATAGGTAAATAAACCTATCTAGATAAATTCCTTTGCATTCCCTTGTTATCTGCTCTTTGCTTTTAGCTCAAGATAAGAGGATTAAGCTGCCTTCAGCCATAATCCTTCCCCAAAGCTTTTGCAAAATCTTCCGGCCTCCAAGAAGGTTTGCATCTTTCTTAAAATTTTGCCCACCACCTTGACTGATCTCATACATCTCCCCCTTTTCTGTATTTTGTATCAGGTTTTATTGATTGAAGAGTACAGAAGTGTGCAGCAACAGGTTTGCCAGGCACAACAGTTACAAATCATCTTCTGGCTTTTCATCCTGGAATTAGTAAATGACATAAGAAAAACATGATTATAATCAGTAACATTCTTATCCAATCAAGGAGTGACTTGTAGTGTTACTTGGCACCTCAGTCCACTGTGTGCAATTAATGAGGGACCCCACTAAGGGTATAAGTCAATCCCTACTTTGCCAAGCAGTTACATTATTAGAGACTGGGAAGGGGGTGTCTGCCCAGGTAACAGGCTGGAAAAAGGCAGATTTAGAAGATGAGCTCAATAGAGTGCAGCAGGTACAGGTGGCAGGCAAAGTGGGAGAATAAAAAAGGAACAAGTTATCTGGAGTGAATGGTGTCTACGTCCAGAGCAAGATTTGCTCAGCCTTCTGAGTTGTCTTCTTCAGCATTTCTCAGGAAATATCTGGGGCTTGTGTCATCCAAGGAAGCCGCATCGTCTGGAGCTGCAGGTCCTGCAGGGTCATTTCTTTCATTTCTGCTACCAGTTCGGGTCCTAGCCACACCATGGTATAGTTTTTGATGTGCTGGACTCCAAAGAGGGCCTGAGGGGGTGTGAACACAAGCATATCCTCTTTCCTATCTTAGCAAATTGTTTGGACCACACCATACATTACTATTCAGTGATGTGAACTATTCACATCACTGAATAGGTCCAAAGGATTTGCTATAGGAGTATGAGATAAGAACTGAAGTAGTTTGTCAGCAGTAAGGGCATGCTGTGTGTGGCCTGCATAATCAGACAGTGCTATCTGAATATCTAGAGATAGGGGCAATACTGCTTCAAATTGCTTTTTACTCAAAGGAATTCTTATGACATCAGGGTCATAACCTAGCAACAGATTACATCATCTGCAGCTCGTATAGATGACTTTACTAACTAACTGGATGTAGGAAGATACTGTTTTAGTCCTGGTATGTGAGCAAAATACTCATTCTAGGAAGTGTAGCCCTGGGGCCGTCTATCCTATTAATCCTGTTTGGGAATGTTTAGTAGAAAAAATAAACATTTGGACTGAATATTTTGGGTCCATGTGATCTAGTTGCCTCTGAGAAATAGCTTGCTGTTTCCTCCATTTCCTTTTTTTGCAGCAGGGATAAAATACCTGGGAGGATCCAGGGCAGCATTGCCTTTTACGATGGAAAACAGGTTTTGCAACATCAGTAGTTATGGCCAAGATGGGGTGAAGCCAATTAACATCACCCAGTAATTTTTCATAAACATTTAAGGTATATAAGTTGCTAGTATTTAATTTAACCTTCTGAGGCCAATTCGTTATTATACATGATCCGCAATTACTTTTCCTATATCTTTAAAATGAGAATGATAATATCCAGCAATATAGGGTTGTTATAATCTTTATAAATAATATAAATAAGAAATTGAATCCAGTACTTGTTAGGTAGTGGTTATTGATCATGGTAGTTATATTTTACTGTGGATTACATTGTAATATCCTCCAAATGAAAAGAACCTTAGCTATCATTCAGCCCAATCTCCCACTTAATTGCCACTAAATGATGATATTGCCAAGGGAGTTGCCACTAACTGAAGATATTGCCTTCCCCTCAACAGTATCTTCATTTAGTGGCAATTCTGCTTGTTTTGATAAATCATTGATTGGAAATTCAATCCAACCCATTCAATGTTTTGACACCTCCAATTATTGAAACCTTCTCTCCTACATTGATCTGAAATATGTTACTCTATTAGTCCTAGTTATATTCTCAAAGTCCTCACTCAATAAACTCATTCTTTTCTACATGATGACAGGGCTGAGAAAGAGGCTGGGATTGTCAGAATCTAGAAGTTTGGAGGAGCAGCCCCGTAAGTTAGGAATCAGACCTCTGAGCAGAGGAACACTGCCAATCTGAGTTAGCCTCACAGGAAGCCGGACAGAGAGTAGTGGCAGAGTGGGGCAGGAATGGTCCTTCAGAGCTGGGGATTGGAGATTTCTTAGAAGGGGGCAGTATCTGGCAAGTGTTGGCATGAATCGGGAAGAATGATAAATCCAGTTCTGGGAATGTGGAAAGATCTTGGAAACTGGAAACAACTGCTGCTGGAAACATTTGCTATTGCAAAGTTGATTGTCATTGCTAGGAAGACACTGTGAGCAATAAATAAACAAACAGACAGACAAGATCCTACCGCCTCCACCTGCCTTCCAGTCTCCTTCCAGTGCTCCATATTGGCTACACCTACAAGAGCTCCAGCTAGCTAAATTTGCAGCTCTTCATTTCTAAAAAGAAATAAAATATGAACAGTTCCAATCCTGCCTTCACAAAGTAGAATATGAAAGAGTGAACTTACATTCGAAGGACAACAGCTTAATAAGTGGCACCAACCATGTCGTCCTAAACCACAAGCATTCCTTCAACGATACCTCTGTGGTATAGTTTGAATATTTGTCCTCTGCAGATCTAATGTTGAAATGTGATCCTCAGTGTTGGAGGTGGGACCCAGTAAGGTGTTTTTGAACCATTGGAGTAAATTCCTCAGGAATGGTTTGGTGCCCTCCTTATGGCAATGAGTGAGTTCTCATTCAGTTAGTTATTGTAAGATCTGCTTTTAAAAAAAGGGCCTGGAACCTCCTCCCTATCTCTTGATTTCTCTCCTGCCATGTGACACACCTGCTCCCCTTTTGTTTTCTGCCTTGATTGTAAGCTGAGGCCCTCTCCAGAAGCAGACGCTGGCACAAGGCTTCTCGAATATCCTATAGAACTATGACCTAAATAAACCTTTTTTTCTTTATATATTACTCAGCCTCAGGTATTCCTCTCTACTATTGCAAAATGGACTATGACATTCTTAGACCTTCCAGTTAACCTTTATTATACTATAGTCAGCCAGTGTCCTGCACAGGACAGAAATCTCAAAATTGTGATCAGGCCAAGTGTGATAGTTAAGTTTATGAATCAACTATCTGGCCAAAGTGCCCAGATAGTTGATCAAACATTATTTAGAGTGTGGCTATGAGGATGTTTTAAAATGAGATTGATACTTAAATCAGTAGGTTAAAGCAGATTGTCCTCCATATAATGGGGAAGTTTTACCCAATCAGCTGAAGTCATGAATAGAAAGAAAGGATGACCCTCTTCCAATTAAGGGAGAATTCTCCTGCTTAATGACTTTTGAACTGGGACATCAGTTCTTCCTGATTGTAAAGCAGCCTACCAGCTTTTAGATTCAAACTGGAGCATAGGCTGTTTTTGGACTTATCACTGCCTCTGGTTAGAGACAGAAACAAATCCCTTAAGTAATAAATTCTTTTATATATAAAATGGAATACATATATATCTTTTAGTAGGATATATCCTATTAGTTCTATTTCTGTGGACAACTCTGACTAATAGACAGAGCCAAACTGTAAGGGGAAAGAGTATTAACTCCCTGATTCCATACATAATGCTCATAAACATTACATTTTCAAAAAGTAAGTACAGTTAAACTGTAAAATGAATTGTGAAAAGTTGTGAATATTAAATGCAAACATAGGCAGTATTCTTATTTGTACATGTTTGATACAGAGTTGTGATTCAAAGTAAACTCCAGAAAAACTACCGTCTGAAAATGCTTATAATTTTATGTAAAACTAAACAAGTAAACAAGCCACCTATTTCCCTACCTTAATTAGGTATGGAGTTTAAATAATATTTAGAAATTTTAGGTCAAAGTTAATCAAATATTTTAGTGTAGAACTTTTTACACACAAATATTTTTGTGTAGAACCTATAGTATGTTAAAGTGGTTATGAATTTTCAGAAGCGTATATATTGTACAATATTTTTGTGTAGAAGTTTTCACATGCAAATATTTTTGTATAGAACCTATAGTAGGTTGAAGTGGTTAAGAATTTTCAGAAGCATATGTATTGTACAATATTTCCCCAATTTACTTGCTTGTGGGACTCCTTGGCAGTATGCCTCATATAATCTCTAACTTATGTGTGAAGGATTCTGTGTTAAAGATAGCAGTTATGATAGCAACAGGAGGCAGCCAAATGTCTAGGCAGATAGTGGTGGGTAGCCGGTGAAGCCCCACCTCCAAACCAAAGATAGTCTAAAGCCTGAAAGCCAAGCTACAAGTTAAGTCTTTGGACCAGATTGAGAATTTGTCTTTATGTTTGGAGTGCTTTCCTCTGATTGATCCCTACCCTTCACCTATTTTACATATACCTAGCCTTTCCTAATTGGTTTTCTACACTGTCATGCCCACTTTTGAGTGATGTCTTTGCTTTAACCTTTTTACATACTTACAAACCATTAGCAGGCACTTCCCATCCCATGCCTATGAAGACCCCAGATTCAGTCAGTAGAGGAAAAGACAGCCTGACTTCAGGGAAAAGATGGCCCGACTTTGGGGAAAAGAGAGGGCATGAGTTAGGGGAAGAGACAACCTGACTTCAGGGAAGATGACCTGCCCTTCCTATTCCTTCTCTAGTTCCCCTTGCTGCTGAGAGCTGCTTTCATTTGTCAATAAAATTATCCACCTTTACCATTCTTCAACCATCCATGTGACCTCATTCTTCTTGGACACCAGGCAAGAGTCCGGGACCTACTGAGTGTGGGAACCAAGGAAGGCTATCACACTGGCCCTTTGCCCTCACTAGCAGAGGGCAGCCACCCTATGCAGCAAGGCAAGGGGCCAACTGAGTTGCTAACACGCAACCATCCATGGACAGCAGAACTAAAGGAGCACTGTACCTGGTGCCTGGAGCAGCTAGCCAGATCCCTCACTCACTTGCTCATGTGCTCCCTCTACAAGGGGTTGAGCATGGCAGAACGAGTAGACAGGGTGCCACTTCTGCAAGTCTGGCAAAGGGGCTGAGTAAAATCCTGCATCAGTTATGTCTGAAAATCAAATATAACTTTATATTACTTTAAGTATTGCCTCGTTATATCATAAACTACACAAATAATTTGGAATATTAATATTTAAATCATATTTTCTCACATCTAATTTTTTTTCTCATTTTCTGTGTAAGCAATATTTGCTAATTTTTATTTTACATGTTTAGTGCTATTTCCTAATTAAAGTAAGATTAGCTTGTTAAGGTGTTGCTGTAATTCAGCTGCTGTTTTTGTTATTTTTCTCTGGGTACTTGACACATATATACAAATGTAACTAGTTAAAGTAGCATTACTCTAATAAATGCTATATCTATAGCCTGTAAAACAAGAATTAGCCGAGTCACCACACAATTTTTGTTAGTTTAAATACTAACTTAATATTAAATATTGTCGTTTCATTTTTTAGATAAAATAATTTGAAGTGTATGTCTCTTCATTTTTCTTTTCTTTCACCCCCAGTATTTTAAAACTTGGTTATTTGGCAACCAAATTTATAGAAACATCAAATATTTTATTTACATTTTAAGGAAATAGTTTTTCATGTTTGTCTGATGCTTCTATAATTAGATTTTACATTTGTAAGTTTATATCAATACAGTGTAAGTTCTTAAAAAGTAATTTGTAAGGCTTTCCACATAAATGAAACAACTTGAGCAGAAATACAAATGGAATACCAACACTGATCTATCTTGTACCATTCACTGATTTTCTGTTTTATTAGTTTGTTTTCTGGGTTTCCAGTGGAACATGGAATCCATTTGGGAATATTAATAGTCTTTCACTTATTTAGTTTGATTTCAATATAACTATTTATCCTACAATCTGAAGCTATTTTTTAAAGTAAATGAGAGAATTGTAATTCAGATCTGTAGTATTGTCCTGTGACTTTCTTCTTGAAAACAAAGTTTGAAGAGGGGGGTAAAGTTTTTTATGGCCCTATGATTCTCTAAACACTGGAAATTTTTCTTGTAATTAAAGTGTATTACCCTTCCAAACAAAATGTTATTTGTACTCTTAGTAAATAGGATGTTGAGAGATCCATGACTCTTTCTTTTTGGCCATCCTTTCATTCTGTAATATCTACTGAGCATCCTATTATTCCAAACTCTATATTTTGTGCTAGAGTTTTAGTACTGAACAAGGCAGATATGATTGCTTATGATTGCTGTATGAATGGGTCCCATGCAAAATAATATCAGTATGGGGCTGGCTTCATGGTATATGGCCTGTGCAGTCACACAGGCTTTGTACAAAGAAGAGGTAATATGGTTTTTCTGCAGCCTTTTGTTAAAATTATTACTTTTTGAACAAGTGGCTCTGCATTTTTGTTTGGTGGTAGAACCTGCAAATTATGTAAGTGGTCTTAAATCTACCTCACAAACTTTGCAAGAAATCTATCTATCTGTCTGTCTGTCTATCTATCTATCTACTTATCTACCTATCAATCATCTACCTACCTATCTATATCATTTCTTTATCATCTGGCACATGATAACATTTAATGTCCTGTTTTACTATTGTTACCATGTAAGGAATATATGGCAGATATTTCCTTTTCCATGCCTGTACAGTTAACTTGTGAAATCTTGGTTACAGGATTTTTAATTTGTCTATATTAAATTGTGTCTTTTTAGATTTAACTTATCACTCTATGTTGTTGAAAGTCATTTTTATTCATTTCTGCAACATAATGCCTCCATATCAGTGGACTAGTTCAGTATGTCATGTTGTCACCCAAATTTGTGATGCAAACCTTGCATAGAACAGTGCTGAGAAGCATGCTCTGTAGCACAGCACAGAAAGCTTTCTTTCATATTGATCATTATTGATTACCAGTACCTTTTAATAGAATTGTTTACTCAATTCTTTTTCACTCAAATTTGCAATCAACTAGTTCTTACTATATCCATTTTATCTAAATCTGTATTATAAAATACTTTTTCAAATGTATTGCTAAAATATAGACACATTTTAGGCTACTAGTTTATATTGAAGATTGTTCAGTAATTTCTCCCTACCTCTAAAAACAGTTTAGGTGAAATTCTACAGACTTAATATTAAACAAAGAAATCAATGAAGGAGGCTAGGTACAGTGACTCACACCTCTAATCCCAGCACTTTGGGAGGCTGAGGCAGGCAGATCACTTGAGCTCAGGAGTTCAAGACCAGCCTGCCCAACATGGTGAAACCCTGTTTCTACTTTAAAAAAAAAAATTAGCCAGGCATTAGTGATGCACACCTGAAGTCCCAGCTACTCAGGAGGCTGAGGCAGAAGAGTCGCGTGAACCGAGGAGGCGGAGGTTGCAGTGAGCAGAGATCATGCCACTGCACTCTAGTTTGGGTGACAGAGCAAGACTCTGTCTAAAAAAAAAAAAAAGACAAGTAAACTAAAACCAATGAAAGAGTCACACCAGGGTGGAGGGGCAGCATTTTTGTTGGACTTCCCTAAATTTGTATTATGGGTTAGTGTCTTCATTTCCTATTGCTACTGTAACAAGTCACCACACTTGGTTACTAAAAACAACAGAAATGGATTCTCTCACAGTTCTGGAGACTGAAAGTGTGAAATTAATATTCCAGCATGGCCTTGCTTCCTACAGACTCTAGGGTAGAAATGATTATTTGGTCTGGTTCCTGGCGGCTGACTTGGCTTGAGGCGATGTCACTCCAGTTTCTATTTCTATTCTTCACATGTGCCTTTCCTCTGTGTGTCTCTAAAATCTCCCTCTTTGCCTCCTCCTTGTAGAAACAGTTGTGATAGCATTTAGAATCCACCCAGATAATCCAGGATAGTTTCCTTATCTCAAAACCCTAATCACATCTACAAATACCCATTTTCCAAATAAGGTAACATTCATAGGTTCCAGGGATGAGGGATAGGATCTGGACCCACATTTGTTAGTCATTATCAGCATATCAGATTTAGTATTGCATTTTAGTTTTGAATTATATGCAGAAAGGGCATCACATTTTCCATCTTTAGGGCTATGATTCATCTGTTCCATGATGGGGCTAATTTCACCTTCTTTTCTTTTGCCCCATAAGGACCTGCTTATTCTTTCTACTGCCTGGAGCTATAGCTTCTCATAGCTTTGGCATAACATTAGGGTCATGCTTAATGTGTCACTAGGTTATTAGGCCATTGCAAGGAAAGCAGTTAACCAGGAGCTACAGTTTAAATGTTAAAAGTAACAATTGTTGTCCAGACTAATCTTGAACTGCTGGATTACTTGAGTCTAGAATTTTGAGATCAGCCTGGACAACAAAGCAAGACCCTCCCATTTCTACAAAAAATTAGCCAGGCATGGTGTTGTGGGTCTGTAGTCCACTACAGGGAAGACAGAGCTGGGAGTATCACTTGATCCTCCCAACCTCAACCAGGAAGGAGGTTGCAGTGAGCTGTGATCATGCCACTGCACTCCAGCCTGGGTAACAGATAGACCCTCTGTCTCAAAAAAAAAAAAAAAATGGAAGTAACAAATGGCCTCCTTTGCTGTTATTACATATGAGAATTTGTCTTTGACAATTTCTTTATGCACTTTTAATCACATACCCCTTTTGGTATGACTGTCATATTTCACCGTTTCTGGTCTCTGAATTCCTTCTGGACTAGTGGATTAGTGGAGGCTGGGTATAGGCACAAGCTGGCAGAGGTGAGCTGCTGGCTGGTGACGGTGCCTCACAAATCATGAATCTTGGTAGATGAATAGAAACTAAGGCCATAAGTCATAAGTCTGCTGCCAAAAAGGGTAAGGCAGAACAAGCATGTTCAGTAGAGGCAATGAGGGACCTGGACTGGAGAGATTCTACAAGGTTCAGGAAATTAGAAGTGGGCATTGCCCTTTTCTTAAATTAACTTTATGTTAATACATGAGTTATGAATGTATCGGAGGAGGGATAAGAGGGAAATCAGAGGGAGTTCACGAGAAATGGTTTTATAGGCCAGGAGGGACCATGTAAGGGCCATCTTTGCATTAGCCTGCAGTCAGAAGAGACTGATGAGTGGAATCTAGAAGCTGAAGAAGGTAAGGTTTAAATGGTTAAAAACAGAGCTAAGAGTTGATACTAGAAAAGGGAAATAAATCAGCTTCAGAGATCCCAAACCCGTGGTGATTGCTGTTTTTCTCACTGCCTCTCTTCTTTCCTTCCTCTACCCATCTCTCCAACTTCTTGAGTTTAAGGAACTATTATGCCCACCCATTTAAATGTTCTCCTTAGTTATTTTGAATTTGATCTACATTTTCAGCTTTCTTGCCTTTGCTGACTTCATACATATCATGCCTGATCCAAGGTAAGGTCAAGTTATTCCTCTAAGCTATTTCACAGAAGAGAGTTGCTTCACGTCAGATCACTTATGAAGTCTATTTCAGGGCTCTTCCTCAATTATTTTATTTTAAAAAATAAAGTTCTTTTTAGGAAAACACATTAATTGGAAATGGAAGTAATGAATGCTAGCTTTTAATATTTATTCATGTCACCTAGCTGAATCAGTAAACAAAGTCAAGAAAAAGTTACTCATTATTTCTTGGGGTAAAACTTCACCTTTGAGAGTTCTGAAGGTAATTACAAGCAAATCTTTTAAAGATCACTTTTTTGTTTTTGAGACGGAGTCTCGCTCTGTCACCCAGGATGGAGAACAATGGCCTGATATCAGCTCACTGCAACCTCTGGCTCTCTGGTTCAAGTGATTCTCCTGTCTCAACCTCTTGAGTAGCTGGGACTACAGGTGCGTGCTACCATGCCCAGCTAATTTTTGTATTTTTAGTAGAGACCAGTTTTCACCATGTTGGCCAGGATGGTCTCAATCTCTTGACCTCTGATCCACCCACCTCGGCTTCCCAAAGTGCTGGGATTATAGGTGTGAGCCTCCACGCCCTGCCATAAAGATAACTTTAAAAGCTAATAGAATAAATAAATGTCTACACTTTGGAGATCCTAAATACACATCTAAAGGACAAATTAAAATGAATAACTATTCTAGTATAATGTGAAAGAGTGTCTAGGCTTTGGATAGATTCCCTGTAACATGTAACAGCATCAAACTAGAACTTAAAATGTGCTGCATTTGAAGGCACTGAGATGGAAGTGAAAAGATAAAGTTTTGAAATCACTATATGATGCAAAAGGTTGTTGTAATGATGACTATTATTATTATTTGAGACAGAGTCTCCCTCTGTGGTCCAGGCTGGAGTATGTGGCACCATCTCAGCTCACTGTAACCTCTGCCTCCTGGGTTCAAAGGATTCTTGTGCTCAGCCACCCTAGTAGCTGGGATTACAGGTGTGTGCCACCAGACCTGGCTAATTTTTGTATTTTTAGTAGAGATGGGGTTTCACTATTTTGGCCAGGCTGATCTTGAACTCCTGGCCTCAAGTGGTCCACCTGTCTCAACGTCCCAAAGTGCTGGGATTGCAGGTGTGAGCCACCGTGCCCAACCTCCGTTGACAATTATGACAGTAATGTCAAACACACAGATGAAGAAGTTGAATACAACCATTTAAAGAAATGGGTGGGGATGAAAATAAGTAATAATTATAAATTTATGTAGAATATTTATAAATATTAATAAAACATGGATATAAATATAGATGTATAGCATATTAATAAATTATTACAAGCAGAAACTTAGCTATTTTAGTTACATCTCTGAAAGTTTAAAGAGTCAAACTGACAACAAACCTTTGTGATATTTGCACCCCAAATAGTTTATTTTTCTCATAGTTGGAATGTTTTCACTTTCTGTCAGTGCTGTATCAAAGTAAACAAAAATTTTTGAGAAAGACCGAAAGCACAATGTCTTTCTAGGAAGGACCCAGTTATACTGTCAGCTCATCAAACACACACACAAGAATCCAAAGGCTAATATAAAACATTTTCTCATGCCCTCTAGTCTCTGCCCTGACTCACCTTCCCCTGCATGCAATCAGCCTAGAGAAACACGTTGGAGCCTGCTCTTCCTAGTTTCTCATGTATGTTCTGATTTTTGAAAGTCAAGGTTACAGAATCCTTTGGTCCTGCTTTATACTGAAAGGCAGATCCTCACACATAAAACTGTCAGCACAAAAATCCTTTTTTTTTTTTTTTTTTTTTTTTTTTTGCTAATGGTAATTAACTTTCATCGCAAAACAAATGATTCCATTCCATGAAGGGTGAACTTCAGAGCGATAGAAAAATTTCTTCTTGCCTGATTTGTATCTGAAAAAAATCTTTTAAAAGTGATGATAATTAGATATTTATTTGCTCCTGGAAATGACATAAATCTAAAGAGGAAATACTGGTTGATTATTTAGCTGGAGTGACAGTTAACTCCTTACGGAGAAAAATAATACTGAATTTTAGGACCTAAAACTAATTTTTAGACAATCATCAAAGCAAAGGTAAACTGAATGATTAACAGTCAAACTTTATAATTGTTGAGTACTTAACTTTTAATCTAGATAAAGTGTGGCTAAAGGATCAATATTGGATGTATATTTATTAGATAGCATGCATTTTTAGGTATTCTATTTTCTTTTTTTTTTTTTAATTGTACTTTAGGTTCTGGAGTACAGGTGCAGATCATGTAGGGTTGTTGCATAGTTACTTACATGGCAAGGTGGTTTGCTGCCTCCATCCGCCCGTCACCTGTATCTGGCATTTCTCCCCATGTTATCCCTTGCCAACCTCCCCACTCCCTCCATCCCTCCCCTAGGCTCCCCACAACAGACCCCAGTGTGTGATGTTCTTCTCCCTGTGTTCTCATTGTTCAACACCTGCTTATGAGTTTGAACATGCAGTGTTTGATTTTCTGTTCTTGTGTCAGTTTGCTGAGAATGATGGTTTCTAGACTCATCCATGTCCTTACAAAGGACTCGAACTCATCATTTTTTATGGCTGCATAGTATTCCATGGTGTATATGTGCCACATTTCCCCTGTCCAGTCTATCATCGATGGGCATTTGGGTTGGTTCCAGGTCTTTGCTATTGTAAACAGTGCCGCAATGAACATAGGTGTGCGTGTGTCTTTATAATAGATGGATTTGTAATCCTTTGGTTATATACTCAGTATGGGATTGCTGGGTCAAATGGAATTTCTATTTCTAGGTCCTTGAGGAATCCCCACCGTCTTCCACAATGGTTGAACTAATTTACTTTCTCACCAACAGTGTAAAAGTGTTCCTATTTCTCCACAACTTCTCTAGCATCTGTTGTCTCCAGATTTTTTGATGATCCCCATTCTAACTGGCATGAGATGGTATCTCAGTGTGGTTTTGACTTGCATTTCTCTAATGACCAGTGATGATGAGCATTTTTTCATATGTTTGTTGGCTTCATATATATCTTCTTTTAAAAAGTGTCTGTTCATATCCTTCGCCCACTCTTGAGTGGGTTTGTTTGTTTTTTTTTTCTTGTAAATCTGATTTAGTTCTTTAAAGATTCTGGATATTAGCCCTTTGTCACAGGGGTAGATTGCAAAAATTTTTTCCCAGTCTATTGGTTGCCAGTTCACTCTAATGATTGTTTCTTTTGCTGTACAGAAGCTCTGGAGTTTAATTAGATCCCGTTTGTCTATTTTGGCTTTTGTTGCCATTGCTTTTGGTGTTTTAGTCATGAAATCTTTGCCTATGCCTATGTCCTGAATGGTTTTGCCTAGATTTTCTTTTAGGGTTTTTATGGTGTTAGGTCTTATGTTTAAGTCTTTAATCCCTCTGGAGTTAATTTTAGTGTAAGGTGTCAGGAAGGGGTCCACTTTCTACTTTCTGCAAATGGCTAGCCAGTTTTCCCAACACCATTTATTAAACAGGGAATCCTTTCCCCATTGCTTGTTTTTTGTCAGGTTTGTCAAAGATCAGATGCTTGTAGATAGCGGCATTGCCTCCAAGGCATCTGTTCTGTTCCATTGATCTAAAGCTCTGTTTTGGTACCAGTACCATGCTGTTTTGATTACTGTAGCCTTGTAGTATAGTTTGAAGTCCAGTAGTGTGATGCCTCCAGCTTTGTTCTTTTTGCTTAGAATTGACTTGGCTATGCGGGCTCTCTTTTGGTTCCATATGAAGTTGAAGGTGGTTTTTTCCAGTTCTGTGAAGAAGGTCATTGCTAGCTTGATGGGGATAACATTGAATCTGTAAATTACTTTGGGCAGTATGGCCATTTTCACAATATTGATTCCTCCTAACCATGAGCATGGAATGTTTTTCCATCTTTTTGTGTCCTCTCTTATTTCATTGTGCAGTGGTTTGTAGTTCTCATTGAAGATGTGCTTTACATCCTTTGTTAGTTGTATTCCTAGGTATTTTATTCTCTTTGTAGCAATTGTGAATGGGAGTTCGCTGTTGGTTTTGCTCTCTGTTAGTCTATTATTGGTATATAGGAATGCTTGTGATTTCTGCACATTGATTTTGTATCCTGAGACTTTGCTGAAGTTGCTTCTCAGTTTCAGGTGATTTTTGGCTGAGACGGTGGGGTCTTGTAAATATACAATCATGTCGTCTGCAAATAGAGACAATTTGACTTCCTCTTTTCCTAATTGAATACCATTTATTTCTTTTTCTTGCTTGATTGCTCTGGCTAGCACTTCCAATACTATATTGAATAGGAGTGGTGAGAGGGGGCATCCTTGCCTAGTGCCAGATTTTAAAGGGAATGCTTCCAGTTTTTGCCCATTCAGTGTGATATTGGCTGTGGGT
This sequence comes from Cheracebus regulus, assembly GCA_963574635.1. Classification (NCBI taxonomy): domain Eukaryota; kingdom Metazoa; phylum Chordata; class Mammalia; order Primates; family Pitheciidae; genus Cheracebus; species Cheracebus regulus. The sequence continues at coordinate 45,287 of CAUYQU010027790.1, forward strand.
TTCTCACAAGTAGCTTTCATTATTTTGAGATACATTTCATCAATACCTAGTTTATTGAAAGTGTTTAGCATAAAGCGCTGTTGAATTTTGTCAAAAGCCTTCTCTGCTTCTATTGAGATAATCATGTGGTTTTTGTCTTTGGTTCTGTTCATGTGGCGGATTACGTTTATAGACTTGTGTATGTTGAACCAGCCTTGCATCCCCAGGATGAAGCATACTTGATTATGATGGATAAGCTTTTTGATGTGCTGTTACAATCGGTTTGCCAGTATTTTATTGAAGATTTTTGCACCTATGTTCATCATGGATGTTGGCCTGAAGTTTTCTTTTCTTGTTGAGTCTCTGCCGGGTTTTGGTATCAGGATGATGTTGGTCTCATAAAATGATTTCAGAAGGATTCCCTCTTTTTGGATTGTTTGGAATAGTTTCAGAAGGAGTGGTACCAGCTCCTCTTTGTACCTCTGGTAGAATTCGGCTGTGAAACCCTCTGGTCCTGGACATTTTTCGGTTGGTATGCTATTAATTGCTGCCTCAACTTCAGCCCTTGTTATTGGTCTATTCAGGGTTTCAACTTCTTTCTGTTTTTTTTTTTTTTTTTTTTTTTTTTTGGGAGGAGAGTGTAAGTGTCCAGGAATTTTTCCATTTGTTCCAGGTTTACTGGTTTATGTGCATGGAGTTGTTTGTAGTAATCTCTAATGGTAGTTTATATTTCTGTGGAATTGGTGGTGATATCCCCTTTATTGTTTTTTATTGCATCTATTTGATTCTTCTCTCTTTTCTTTTTTATTAATCTGGCTAGTGATCTATTTTGTTGATCTTTTTTGAAAAACCAGCTCCTGGATTTATTGATTTTTTTGAAGGTTTTTTTGTGTCTCTATCTCCTTCAGTTCTGCTCTGATCTTAGTTATTTCTTGTCTTTTACTAGCTTTTGAGTTTTGTTTTTGTTTTTGTTTTTAATCTTGTTC